>CAWUFW010018102.1:0-235355 GCA_963921515.1 Calotriton arnoldi | reverse complement strand
ACAGGGGCAAACAACAAGTGCCAAGGGGAAACCTGACTGTGACCCATCTGCGTCTGCACACAAACTCAGCCCTGACAGCAAACACACCTATGGGTGACACCCTGATGACCAGTAATGTGCCATGCACCCACATCACAGAGAACACAGGGAGAAGACTTTGGGGAACATAGCTCAAGTCAGCAAGCATCACAAACAGG
This sequence comes from Calotriton arnoldi, assembly GCA_963921515.1. NCBI lineage: Eukaryota > Metazoa > Chordata > Amphibia > Caudata > Salamandridae > Calotriton > Calotriton arnoldi. The sequence goes on along the minus strand of CAWUFW010018102.1, from coordinate 235,158 downwards.
TACAACACTAGGGATCACAGCATGCGCAGATGAATGGAAGTGAACACACAGACATGCACATACAACACACACCTTGGGCGCAGGCAATGTCACACGTGTACACACTGCCATGAGGGGACTCCACTCCTGTGTGAGGAAAGCTGTGCCATATGTTGCCTCAGTAGGGCCCCATCATGTCAGCTGAGCACTTGGTCACACAATCAACAATTAGCACCAAATGAGGGCTCCCATCACATCAGCCTGGTCATGGATGTGCCAACGGAATCATCAGCACAGATCCAACACACTTGTATAGCAATGTTGCACTGACTACACGGATGAGTCCCTCCCCATTGATGCCCAAACCTGCATGTCCACTGGAGATGGCAACACGGTCAGGGAAGTAGAGAAATGCAACGATGGCAGGCACAACAGATGTGCAGGGGTGGAAGCCACAGATATGAAATTGCCAATGTAAGTAGGAAACCCATTGCCAAATACTGAACACATGACACCCTCAGATGCTGCTATTGATGACATGGATACACCACATGATAGGACACATTCCCCTGGACCACATGGGTTCCTGCACAGTAACACTTCATAATCATGAGACCAGATATCACCATCACTGCAGCAAGGGCATGGTTAGCTGCACCAACAACATGTACATCTGAAGCATGAGCACTAGAGAAAAGAAAGTTGCTTTATTCAGCATATGTGTTGAGGCCAAACGAAGTCCTGAAAAAGAGCAAAGGCCAATGGCCAGTCCATTGTCAAAGTTCAAACAGGGTGACACTGGCAGATGTCACCCTACGCATGCCTGCACAATACCAGGGACAATCCACTAGGAGGGGCAACCGGGGGCAGGCCAGGCACCGCAGGGACAGGATCAGGGCTCACCAGGGGGAGTCAGGGAAGGGGTGGTGGGTGCAGGAGAGCCACTGACAACTGCAGTGGAGGTGTCTGACATGGTGTGTGCCGGCACAACTGGGGGCATGACACAGATGTCGTGGGTGCCGGCACAACTGCAGTGGACCCTGCAGATGGGGTGGACAGGTCCGCCACTGCAGTGCCCAAGTCAGACAGGGCGGTAGTGGACTCCACTGCAGTGCCTACCTCCAGGGGAGGAGAATGGGGAACAGGCAAGGTGGGTTGGACAGAGGGGGGGACACCCTCACCACATCAGTGGCACAGACAAGCGCAGCGGGGGTGTGGTGCTGGGAGAGCAAGTGGCAGGGGGAGAAGGCCGGAGCATCTTGGGGATGGTATATCTGTGGGTGGGGGAACCTGGGGCAGGGTGTGGTGGGGGCACCTGTGCAGTGGGGGCCTGAGGGATGGAGGACGGAGACCTTGTGCCTGAGCTGCAGGGTGGTGGCGGGGTCTTGCTCTTAGCACTCCGGGGGGACTTGCGGGTGGGGGCCTCAGTCCGTCTGCGCCTGGGGGAGGGTGTCCGGGGGCGAGGGGCACTCTGCTCCGTGTGGGTGGGCTTCCTCTTCCCCCGGGATGCTGGAGCAGCTTCATCGGTGGGGAAGAGGCCGAGGTCACAGAGGAAGAGCTGCTGTGACTTTGGGGTTGCAGGTGAGGCAAGGGAGGGTGCTTTGGAGGGAGAGGGAACTGAGGACTGCGCAGTGCATGTGGATGCGTGTGTGTGTTCCAGGGCCCCATCCCCTGTGAGTCTGGCTTCAGTCCCCTGAATGTGCGTGCGTGTGCGTTTTGTCATTGGCGTGTGTGTCAGTGTGCTGGATGTGTGTGTGCTGGTGTGTGCCTGTGCCAGTGTGTGTGTGCCTGGGATGGGTAAGGTGCTGGGGAGTGTGGATGGAGCAGAGGCAGGAGGGGTGAGGGACCGTTTGAGGAGGGACACTGCTGCCGTCAGGGAGGAGTCCATGGACCTATTGCCCCTCTGTAGGTCAGACATGCCCGATGAGATGCCCTCCATGAACGACACCAGCTGAGTCAACAGCGCGGTGTGCGCATGGAGGACACTCAGCATGGCTGTCTGCCCTACATGGAGCTGGCGAAGGAGGTACACAGACTCCTCACTCAGGGCAGCAGGGGACACAGGGGCAGGGGTGCGGTGCCTGGCCCAAAGGAGACACGCTCCCGGACATGGGAGCCTCCACGGACCTGGGGAATGGGAGCCGATGGGAGGGCGGTGGTGGTGCTGGTGGTGGCGGGGACAGCAACACTAGCTGGGGTGTGGTGGCTGCTGACACCCGCCTCCACAAGGGAGTCATCCTCCGAGTTGCTCTGGTCCTCAGCTGAGGTGGATGCTGCTGAGGACTCCTCGGTGTGGCTCCCTCGCCCTCCGTGCCACTGGGTCCCTCCGACCACTCCTCGGCTGCTGACCCAGTCTGGCTCTCCGGCTCCTCCTGGTCCGTGGAGCTGTCCCCTTCCGTGGCCGTGGATGTATCTGCAAACAATGGGGAAACAGACAGACATCAGTCACCTGCACCAAACGCACACACCACTGTGAGCACAGCACATTACAGAGCAAGCCCTGGCATCATTAGTTGTACATTGCTAAAAGTGCCCTAATTGAACAGGAGAAGTCAATTGTCAGTCTGATGCCAAGCATGGCACTCACATCCCACATGGCCTTGCACCCATCTGTCTGGTGTCTGTTGGATTGCAACACCCCAGTGTTGACACATGCACCAAGTACACAGTAGTTGGACAGTGCAGAGGACACGGTGTGGACACATCACAGCTCTTGCCACTGAGTCAGTACAGGTTTACGGATGTAAGGGATGCCCAGAGTCAAATAGGAAATGCATGTGATGCATTCCAGCGACAGACACCATGATGCACCCATGTCCTGATAGCCAGCGCCACTATGGTGTGCATGTAGCACATGTCACTCCCCTGCAGGATCACCAATCAGTAGACACATGCCATGGCGGAGGCATGACTGCAAAGTCATACATCACTGTCTCAGTGATGTATGACTTTGCAGCCAGACAACAACACTCTGCACTGTGTCACAATAGTAGGTCATGGGGAATGCAAGTCCTGGAGCTGCACAAGTGCACATGTACATCCCCCCACAACACATCCTCTTAACCCTCATCTGTCCAGGTCATACCTATTGGACATATGGGAGACCTGTGACACTACCCTCTGAACCTGAGCCCCTCACACTCTGCTGTGCATGGGGAACAGCTGCCTGAACTTCACATTTACATGCCCCAGTCTGCATGGGCAGCTGATCAGACACCTATGTGTCACACAAGTATCGTCTCCTATGGTCACATCTCCAGTGGCATGCTGAGCCCCTACCAAGAAACTCCACAGCAGTCCTGGCGACTAATCCACAGCACACTGACACAGAGGCAGACACCTGAGGGGTCAAAACACTGTGCACAATGTGTCCTCTGATACACGGGAGTGGGAGTACAGAGTGTATTGTATGGCCTGGAGTAGGCATGACTGTCCAGCCCCACATGAATGAGGGATGAGCCCTGGACTGTAGGCAGCTGGCTAAGTATGTGTGACACACGTCATATACATACTCCTGGGGCCCAAACATTGTTCCCACCCGCAGCATGGGTGTGTGCCAGGTACCCCAGCCACATGTGGTGGATCAGCTCAGCAATTGGACCACAGATCAAAGTAACACGCTGAATACATGTCAGAATACAGGCATTGTGTAAGCAATGGACCCACCCATGATGCCCACCACAGAGTCAGGGAAACAGATGCTGTCTCCCACCTTGAGTCAAGCAAACTGCAAGGACACAGTCCTAAGTGACAGAATTCCCTGCATGTAAGGGCCACACCTGGGTATCAGATGAGGAGTGGGCAGTGCACAATAGAGGGACATGGCTCCTGGACAACATGACTGCTGTACTGTGGCAGTTCAACCTGGCCCGAGGAGGGCACATAACATGTTAGACAGAGTACACAGTGCAGTCTTTGACTCACCCCCTCCTTGCTGCTCTCTGGCCTTCAGCTGCCCATCCAGGTCTGGAAAGACCACCGCCAGGATCCTGAGCATGTGGGGGGTCAGGGTCCGTGTTCCGCCCCTCCTGCGAGGAGGCGACAGCTTCAGCTGGACCCGTGCAATCCTCCGGGTCCAGCCCCGAAGGTCCTGCCACCTCTTTTGGCAGTTGCGGATCCGGCGCTTGTAGACCCCCACGGACCGGACAGCCCGGACGATGTCCTTCCATATCTCATGCTTCCGATGGGCAGAAGCCTGTCAGGATGACAAAGTGATAAGGCCATTATTACACATGCAACATATCCGTGCATGACACAGTTGCATATACATGTCGCAATCACAGGGGCACATGGTGTACCCAGGCAGTGCACGGCTGCCCATGGACAGTTTTCCAGAAGTCACTACATGGTATCATAGCATGGGGAGTAAAACCCTGTTCAGAAGCACTGTCACTGCACCATACCTGTCCAGTGCAAGTCACTACACACTATGGGGGTGACAACTACTCAGTGAGCCTGCTAGCCAGTGGTGTGCTGACTCTCAGCCTTGCTAGTCAGACAAAATGCACATTCAGAAAGGCAGTGCACAGAACACTCACCTGCTCCCCTGGTGTCCCATACAGCTTGCTGTACTGTGGAAGTAGGCTGTCCAGCAGGGCCTGGTTCTCTTCAAGGCTGAAGGCTGGGGCTCTCTCCACAGTACGTGCCATTGCAGGGTCCAGAGGGGCAGAGACAGCAGCAGTGCAGTGGCAGATGTCGTCCTGGAGCATGTAGTGCAGGCAAGTGGGCTCTCAGGGGAACATGCAGCAATATATATGTGCTGGAGAGGCAGATACTGACCCTTGTGTCCAAAGTGATAGGTCCAAGTCGTTTGCATCTTCTGAATCTGGCCAATCCATGGAATAGCAGCACCAAAACACGCCCACAGCATCCTTCAAAATTTCAACTTCATGACATACATGATTTTGCAACATTGTTGTGGGTGACCAACTGATTTTCCAGCAACCGACTCGTTCGAATATTCGAAAACGCGTCCGTTGCCAGGCAAGCCCATTGTCAATGGGTGCGCACCGATCGGTCCATTGAGGTACAACGCGCACAGGGGTACAACGCGTACCCGCACACTTGAATGCAATGGGCCGGCCGGAGGCACCGATCGGTCCATTGCAGTACAACGCGCACAGGGGTACAACGCGTACCCGCACACATTGAATGCAATGGGCCGGCCGGAGGCACCGATCGGTCCATTGCAGTACAACGCGCACAGGGGTACAACGCGTACCCGCACACATTGAAAGCAATGGGCCGGCCGGAGGCACCGATCGGTCCATTGCTGTTCAACGCATCACTGTACATGTGACTGGCATATGTCAGCATGCCTGTCTCAGATGGACATATGCCAGCCACAGATAGCTCCCAGGGAGTGAGGGGCACACCTACATCACGACAGCCTGTCCAAACCTTATCATAAGGCATGTAAGGCTGCATTTCCTATTGTGTGTATGTTGGTGTACATGTTGTCCTGTGGGTGTCACCTGTGGGCAGCCACCCCCAGGCTGTGCACGTGTTAATGGGGACAGGATCCTGGGTGTTACGTGTACGTGACCACTGTGATGTGCAACTGTTCATATCTGTGCATGTGCCATGGTCACATTTCACAGTGGTGTTTGTGTATGTCATGTCACATACCCCGTGAGTCCCATGTGGGACGGTATGTTTGAGCCAGGGTGTCCCAGTGGCACAATAGTGATGGCCCTCCACAGTCTTTGTGCATGTAGTGTTTACAATGTCTCTGATTTCATGTGCACAATGGGAGACAGTCTCCACATCCACGTTGTGTGTGCATGGACTCTGATGTTGTGCGTGTGTGTCACAGACGTCCATGGCTCTCCTGCCATGGCAAGTGTGGCCACTACCTGTGGGGGTCATGTTTGTTTTGTTGTGGTGTACACATGATACTCCAGGTGATGCCAGTGTCCATGTGGCATTACAGGGTCCCTGGGAATGTGCCTGTCGTTGAGCTGTGGTGCCTGGGGCACATCTGTCCTCACATGTCACTGGGGGTGACTGTGACACAGCATCATGATATCCAATGGGCCAACCTGGGACAAATTGATGCCACCTGTAGGACCGTGTTGACAGATGTTGGCCATGTATGTACCATACATGTCGTTCCGGTACTGCACACTTCATGTAGTTGTGCCTCATGATGATGTATGTTGGGATCTTGAGTGTGTTCAATGCCGCATATGTGGGGTGACTGACGATCTTGCTTACTTCTCCTCTGCACTGCAGGGCTCCTGCTGTCCATCGGCCATTCCCAGACCTGGCAACGATGGTGGAACGGGACAGCATCCGACGGTACCGCTTCACCAGGCAGCTGATTGAGGATTTGGCAGTGCAGTTGTCCCCACATTTGCAGCCTGGCCGGCCGTATCCTACAGCGCTGACCCCCAAGGTGAAGGTGATGGCAGCCCTACACTTCTTTGCCACCGGTACCTTCCAACATACTGTGGCGTCTGCTGGTGGGATGTCACAGACCATGTTCAGCCGTGTGCTCCGCGATTTCTTGGCGGCAATGTTGCTCTTCCTGAACCGGTACATCTATTTCCCTAGACTGCGACGACTCACTGACGTGAAGAGTGACTTTTATGCCCTGGGGAGGATGCCGCATGTAATTGGCTCCATTGATGGGACACATGTGGCTTTGGTACCACCACAGGCCCAGGAGCAGGCCTACAGGAACCGCAAGCACTACCACTCGGTCAATGCACTGGTGGTGTGTCTTGCAGACATGACCATCACACACGTGTGTGCCCGTTTCCCTGGTTCAGCACACGATGCCTTTGTGATGAGGAGTAGTCGCATCCCCAGGTTGATGGCACAGATGCAGAACCAGCGTGCCTGGCTTGTCGGTGTGTACTGACTTTGTGCCATTGTGTGTGATCTGATCTGTAGTATTCCGCCCACTTTTCCAAGTCAGCTGATGTGCACTTGTCTGTCCGTAGGTGACTCGGGATACCCCAACATGCCGTGGTTGCTGACACCCCTCAGGAACCCTGTGACACCTGCCCAGATGCGCTACAATGAGGCACATGGTCGGACCAGGAGAGTGATTGAGCGGACCTTTGGTCTCCTGAAGAGCCGCTTCCGCTGCCTGGACAAGACCGGAGGGTCCCTCCCATATGCCCCTGCGAAAGTGTGCAAGATTATCATCGTCTGCTGCATGCTCCACAACCTGGCAGTGCGGAAGGAGTTGCCTCTCATCCAGGATGACGATGACCAACATCCGCCACCTGTGGAGGATCCTGGCCTGGACCACGATGCCAGTGACGATGATGATGATGATGGTGATGGTGATGTCCGCACACAGCTCATCACCAACTTCTTTAGCTGAATGTGAGTATCCTGAGGTGTCATGTGAATGATGTGAGTTGGCATGATGTGTGGGTGGTGCTCTGGTGCTGTTGGAGTGTGTCCATGGGCTACTTGACTGGATGTGTGTTGCGATGTGTGGTGACAGGTGGGCTGTACTCCCCAACAGTGTTGACATGCTAACTTGGTTCTGGGTGGGTATCTTGTAACATGTATTGTGCATGAGTTTTGCTGTTCTGTCCTGTACTCCATTGCTTTTGACTGTGTGTCATTTCTGTCCTTCACAGGGTACTTTCAGATTCGTTTGGTCAACTGTGTCCACCGACAACGTGATTGCACATCCAGGCTGGTAGCTGTTGTGTCCCTACAGGTGATGTGCGCCACACCCATGGACTTCCTTCTGTCTACAGTTGTTGACTGTGTGCCCGCTACCAGGTGGGGTTACCTTGCATCTGTAGTGGTTACGGCATGTTGCTACTGTGTAATAAACCTGTGCTTCACTTAGTGATGTGCGTTGTCTGTGGTCACACATTTGACTGCCATTTGCTTACTGCACCTGTGGGCTACTTGACTACAACTGGGAATGGGTGTGGTGTCTGTGCATTGCACCGTCTTCCCTGGCAACATCAGTGTAGGCAATGAGTCAGATGGCCTAGGTGTGTATGTGTTGTGTAGCCCTGGTGGTGTGTCTCCCTCATATGTGTCACGTTGCCTGTACTCACATGCCTGTGTTGTCCTTGCTGTTGCAGTTCGCATACACAGTGTAATTTTGTTGTTCATCATCCCCATAACAGTACCCACGTTGGAATCACGACAGAGGCAAGTATGGTGTATTATTGTGTTTATTGTGATACATCTGTGATAATAGTGCATAGGATGGATTGTGCTGTACATGAATCTTGCAATCCCAAGTTCCTAGATGAATAGAAAGTCCAGGTAGACAGGATCCCCAGTATCGGGGCCACAGTTGTCTGACACATTGTTCCAACTTGTACTCCCCATGCAATGTGTGGGAGTAGTGTTGCCATCAACAGGGTGAACAGTCTGTGCACAAAGGCGAAAATCCAGAACAGGTTCAGGCTTCCTGGGAGTTGCGCTTGGCCATCAGCCTCTCACTTTCCCTCCTCGGACGACCCCTCTTCTTGGGGGGGGCCCTCAAGTGCAGGCTGCTGCGGTGCAGGGGACTCTCCGCCAGAGTCCTCCTCCCTCCCTGTGGCAGTTGCAGTTTGTTCGGTACCAGATGTTGTTGGCACACAGGGAGGTGTGGACTGGTTGCTGTTCATCTGGCGGAGGCATTGTAAAATGTCCCTGTGCACCGCCGTCATCTCATGTAGTACATCCCACTTGGACTCCACGCGGGTCATGTGGGAGTCCACACGTGACATGTGGGAGTCCACACGTGACATGTGTGACTCCACATGGGACATGTGGGAGTCCAAGCGGGCATGATGGGCAGCCTGCTGCTGTTTGATGTCTCTGAGGAGCCCCACTACCTGGCTGAGCTCTCCGGTGCTGGACTGGTACGCATCAGCTATGCGTACCAGTTGTGGGTCTTCATGCACACCAGCAACGTCTGCAAGCAGCGACCTCTGTCTCCCACCCCTCCCACCACCCCTGCTGACATGTGCAGTGTGTGCAGTTGCACGCACAGATAACCCTGGTCCACCTTGGGGGTTGGTGGTGGTGGTGGTGTCCATGGCCCCAGGTTGGTCCAGGGTCACTGCGCTGGTGTTGTTCCTTATTCTGTCCATGTCGGCAGGGATGGTATTCGTGGTGACAGTCGTTGGAGGGGTGGGTGCAGGGGTGCAGCTGGTGGACCTGCTGGTGCTGCAGCTGGTGGTCCTGCTGGTGCAGCATGTTGACTTGCACCGGATGTGCCAGGTTGTTCTTCATCGTCCGAGGAGGACAGAGGCTGCACGACGCCAGTGAGCTCGGCATCCTCTTGAGCCTGGGACTGGGACTCCTCAGCGTCTGCTGCTGTGTCCCTATCATCACCTGTTTTTGGGAGACACAAACAATGTATGTCATGTTTCTGCAGGCATCAGTGGTTGACACACCTGACAGTTGTGACTGTGCCTCGGGGTGCGGGCCTGTACATTGTATTGTCCTAAGTCGTCACAGTCAGGGGTTGATATTGGTGTGGCACATTGTCCTGCATTATTTGGGCATTTCTATGTATTCTCTGGGGTGTGAACATGGTCTGCATTGATTGTGTTTGGTTGACAGCCAGACCTCCTTCCCACCCACCCACCCACCCAGTCAGTTATCCCACCATGGAACGTGCTTGCATTGCAGGGAGTGGAAGTTGTCTCTCAGGATGTCAGTCAGTGGTGTCCTGCTGTTGGTTGATGTGCAGTTCCCAGCATGCCCTTGTGCTCCCCACGACACAGCAACAGTGTCAGACATCTTTGATGGGCCTTTCTACTCTCTGTGGGATGTGCATGCGTGAGTGTGAGCTTGCTGGGCCATGTGGTGGGGGATGTAGAGCTGTGACTACGACTCCCATCATGCTATTGCCTCCACCCCCCTTCCCAGCATGCCCATGCTTCCTTCCTTTTGACTCTGTTTCCCTGTGGGGTGGGCTGGCTGTGCTGACAGGATGGCTGGGAGTGTTGTCCTGGCAGTTGTTTGGCTAAGAGTCCCAAGAGTGTCCCTGTGCTTCACACAACATAACCCAGGGTGGTGGTGCTTTGTGGGATCTTGTGTTAGGATGGAGGGCATTGCATTCTACCAGGTGGGTACTGTGGAGTTTGTGTTGGGGGGGTGTGAGGGGAGGTGCTGGTGACTATGGTCAGTGCTGCAAGTCCCCCTTCCCACCCAGCCAGCCGGATATCCCACCATGGAACGTGCTTGCATTGCAGGGAGTGTAAGTTGTCTCTCAGGATGTCAGTCAGTGGTGTCCTGCTGTTTGTTGGTGCACAGTTGGCAGCAGGGCCTTGTGCTCCCCACAGCAGTAGCCAGTGTCAGCCATCTTGTGAGTCCTTCTCCACTCCCTGTGATGTGAGCATGGTTCAGGGTGGTGTTGATGGGCCAGTTGTGAGGCTGAGCAATGTCTGTGACTACGACTCCCATCATGCTATTGCCTCCACCCCCTTCCCAGCATGCCCATGCTTCCTTCCTTTTGACTCTGCTTCCCTGTGGGGTGGGCTGGCTGTGCTGACAGGATGGCTGGGAGTGTTGTCCTGGCAGTTGTTTGGCTAAGAGTCCCAAGAGTGTCCCTGTGCTTCACACAACATAACCCAGGGTGGTGGTGCTTTGTGGGATCTTGTGTTAGGATGGAGGGCATTGCATTCTACCAGGTGGGTACTGTGGAGTTTGTGTTGGGGGGGGTGTGAGGGGAGGTGCTGGTGACTATGGTCAGTGCTGCAAGTCCCCCTTCCCACCCAGCCAGCCAGCCAGATATCCCACCATGGAACGTGCTTGCATTGCAGGGAGTGTAAGTTGTCTCTCAGGATGTCAGTCAGTGGTGTCCTGCTGTTTGTTGGTGCACAGTTGGCAGCAGAGCCTTGTGCTCCCCACAGCAGTAGCCAGTGTCAGCCATCTTGTGAGTCCTTCTCCACTCCCTGTGATGTGAGCATGGTTCAGGGTGGTGTTGATGGGACAGTTGTGGGGGGGGCAATATGTGTGAGTGCGACTCCCATGATGCTATTGGCTACACTGACTTGGCCAGCATACACAGAATTCCTTCCTTTGAGTGGTCTTCACTGTGTGTTGGTGTTGTTGTGGTGGCTACATGTGTGGATGTGTGTGTTAGTTCTATTTGTGCCACTGCCTAGCTGTAGTTGTGGTTGTGTTTGTACATGTGTTGGCACAGTTGGATGTGACTTTTTTGATGGCATGTGTTGTGTTTATCTGACTGACATACACATTTTGGGATGATTCTGTTCTAGTTGCTGTGTAATTGCTATGAGTGCATGGTTTGACTCTCCCCTTGACAGTGATGTGTGTGTTTTGTGGCAGTTTATTGTGTACATTTGTTGTGTACTCACCAGGCTCTGGGATGTCCTCTAGTCCATATACGCTCACTGGCGGAAGGATGGCCCGCACCTTCTCCTCCCAGGGCCTGAGGTATACTGGCTTGGCAGGAGGGCCACTGCCGGTGTATTGGCTGTTGATGTAGTCTTTCTTGAGCAGCTCCCGGACCCTCCTGCGCACGTCATACCACCTGTTCTGGATGTCGGTCTTTGTGCGCCGACATGGTGATTGGGCGTTCACCCTGTTGATGATCCTCTCCCACATCTTGGTTTTCTGCGACATGGGGGTCTGTTGGACCAGTGTGCCAAACAGCTGTGGCTCCACCCTGAGGATCTCGTCTACCAGGACTTCCAATTCACAATCTAGGAACTTGGGATTCTTCTTGGGGGGCATGGTGATGGGTGGTGATGGTGAGTGATGTGTGTGTTGGTGTGCAGGTGAGGGTGTGTGAGTGTGTGTTTTGCTGGGTGTATGTGAGGTAGGTATTTGTTGGTGTGCTGATGGTGTGTGGCTTGTGTGAGGGATGAGCTGTGGGTGTGTGGTTGCTTTCTCTTGGGTGCTGGCAGTGAAATGGCATTTGCAAAGGCTCATGGTAGTGATTTGTGTCCTTTATATAGGTGGAGTTGTGGGTGTGTCTTTGTTCTCTGTCCCCACCCCCCCAGTATTTATTGGCTTGGTAATTGCTTGTTTGGCCTTTTTTTGGTTGATTTTTCCTTTGTGCTGTTTGTGTATGTTGGAAACGTTCTTGTGACCGAGTCGGACCGTGCATTGGTCTCGTACGGTGTTTTCCGTTTCGTTCACGCTGTGTTTGTGCAGTTTTGTATGCTGCGTACGCGTCGGTCGCGGTGTATTGTGTTGCTTCGGCTCGGTTTTGTATGCGTGTCGGTCGTACGGCTTGTCCTCCGTCCGACTCGGTCGTGTTTTTCGCGCCTTGCATCGTACTTTGCAGGTTGGAGTTGGCGGGTACGATTCGGTCGGATTTGTTCCGGGTGCGTGTCGGTCGGTTGGATTCGCGTGTTTTTCCGGCCGGATTGCTATTTTCCGAGCGGGTCGGTCGGTCGGCTTGGTTTCCTGACGTGTCGGTCGGATTTATCGCGGCTTGCATCGTACTTGGCGTGTCGGGCGCCACTGGTACGTGTCGGTCGGTATTTTTTCCGGATCCGAGTCGGTCGGTGCTTTTTCCGGCCCGAATCGGAATCGACCCCTTAGTCTCCATAGTTTTGATGCATATGTTGTCCAAATGCACAGTCTTACCTTAGTTGAACCACAAGACATGGGTGGGGCTGACCACCAGGGCATGTCCATGCCCCCACCCCAATATATATGTAAAAGCCTGTCTGCTCCCCCCGGGGGCAGATGAGGTCATTACCCCCGATCTGACCCCTGGAGGCAGAAAGCCTACTAGAAATCAGAGATTTATTTTTGTAAAAATAATTATTGGGGTGGGGGCTTCCCACCAGGGCATGGCCATATCCCTACCCCCAAAATATATGGAACAGTCTTTCTGCTCCCTCCTCCAAGGAAGCAAGGGGGTGAATATCCCCAATTTGCCCTCTGGGGGCAGAAAGCCGACTAGACCACAGTGTAAGTTTTTTTTTTTTTTTTTTAATAAAAATTGAGAGGAGGCCATACCCCACCCCAGAAAGGACACTGGAAGTATTTCTGCCCCCCTCGGTGGCAAATAAGGGTGATTACCCCTAATCTGCCTCCCAAGGGGCAAAAATGCCACTAGACACCACAGGGAAAAAACATACGGGTGGGGGCTGCCCCACACCCCAAATAAAGGACTCAAAACTATGTTAGTGCATTTTTATCTATATTATACATTTGTCATATTTCAGGCATGAAGAAGTCCACTGTTGTTGGACAAAACGCGTTGACTGGCTTTTGAAGCTTTTTTAAGAAGAATCAATAAATGAAGAGCACTTATGGATTAATAAAACTTTGTTTGGATAAATCTTTTTAGAGAAAGAATTCTCTTACAATCATTGAATACACTTTGAATGTGATGCACCTCTGGTTGTATTGTTTGAAAAAAACTCAAACCTTGCTTAAAATCACACATTTTCCTTGCATTTCTGTGATGGAAAGTTCCAGTATCTTGTGTGGCTGGGCCCAGTGACCACAGCTGAAACTAATCAAACCGAGGTCAACAGGAGCTCCCATTGACCTCGGTTTGATCAATTCATTAGGCATTGCACTTGGCCCATCCACACAAGTGATGCAGCATTTTTATCAGCACAAGTAGGGTAACAATGGGTGGTAGGAATGTTGTGGATTCATCCTGATTCCAGACTTTCCATCATATATATGTGAGGAAACTTTGTTTTTTTTAGTCAAAGTTTTAGGTTTGCAATGAATTCTGGGTAAAAAAAAAACTTATGAGAACCATGCTAGTCACCCCACACTTCGTTCCCCCAGGAGTCTAGTTTTTAAAAAAGTGCACATTTTCTAGGTTTCCATAGGTGCTGGCTGAGCTAGGGCCCAAAATCCACAGCTACCTACTTTGCAAAAAAAGGGTCAGTTTTGAGTGAAGAAATGTGATGTGTTCATGTTGCGTTTTGGGCAGTTTCCTGTTGTGGGCACTAGACCTACCCACACAAGTGAGGTATCATTTTTATCTGGGGACTTGGGGCAATGTTGGGTGGAAGGAGGTTTGTGGCTCCCCGCAGATTCCAGAACTTTCCATCACAAAAATGTGAGGAAAATGTTTTTTTAGTTAAAGTTTGAGGTTTGCAATGGATTCTGGGTAAACATTCTGGTGGGAGTCATTGCAAGTCACCCCACCCTGGATTCCCCCAGGTGTGTGGTATTTAAAAATGTACACTTTTTCTAGGCTTCCCTAGATGTCAACCGAGCTAGGGCCCAAAATACACAACTCTCCACACTGAGAAAAAAGGTTTGTTTTCAGTGGAAAAATGTGATGCGTCCATGTGTTGTGACCAGTTTCTTGTTGCGGACACTAGGCCTACCCACACAAGTGAAGTTCCATTTTTATTGAAAGACTTGTGGGAGCATAGAATAGTAGAACATTTGTTATTACCGATTGAATTTCATTGCATTTATGCCTTCCAAATGTAAGCCAGTGTGTAAGAAAGAAGACAACTTGAAAAGTACCATATAAATCATATGCTAGTATGGGCACACACAAATTCAGAGATGTACAAATAACCACTTTTCCTAAACTCCTTATCCTGTGCCCATTTAATAAAGACAAAGGTTTCCATGATATCCATTTTTCACTTTACATATTTCACAATATAAGTTGATGTATTCTTGGTACACAATGAAAAACCATTATACAGTGCATTTCAGTTGTTGTCTCTGGGTACCTAGGCTTCTTGGAAAAACTACAAACCCTATATATCTACTCAAGCAGAAGGGTCTAGCAGATGTAACCGTATGTTGTTTTTGTAAATCGGCCATTGTGACAAAAAGTTACAGATGAAAATGTCACAAATGACTGTTTTATCTTAATCAGTTTTAATATTTCTATATTTCAACAGTAAGTTTCTTTGGTAATACCTTGAGGGATCTACACATGTGACCCCTTGCTAAATTCAGAATTCTATCCACGTTTTTGAAATCTATAGCTTTCCTGGATCACCCAGAGCTCCCATACTGGTTTCCACCACAAACTGAAAGTATAGGTTGAGAGAACAGAAATTAGGAAAAATGGGCTGCCTTTTTGAAAAATGCCAAAACTTTGGTAGAAATGTAGTTTTCTTTTTTATTCAGCTCTGCTTGTTCCTGAAAGCTGGGAAGATGATGACTTTAGCACAGCAAACCATTTGTTGATGCCATTTTTAGGAAGAAAATCAGACACCTATATCCCGAGTGCTTTTTTCCTATTTTTCCCAAAAATCAGCTATATTTTGCCTATTATTTGGTCCCCTCCAGGGGAATGCACAAACCCTGAGTACCTTTAGAATCCCGCAGATATTGTAAAAAAGGATGCAAATTTGGCATGGATAACATATGTGGAAAAAAGTTACGGAGTCCTAAGCGGAAAACAAACCCAAATAGCCAAAAAAGGGCTCAGCACTGGGCGGAGTCCCAGCAGTTAAGATGTTAAGAGCCAACCGTGGTCAACTGTTCATGGTAGAACAGGACCTAGGCATGATTTGAGGCTATGGAGCATACGTCGGATACTGGGACCTGAGTCGACCCAGTTGTAGGATTTATCTTGGGGCTTAGTCTAAAAAGTGGAAGCCTAAAGTGTTAAGCAGAGAAAGACAGCAGGCTGTAGCAGAGAAGGGCTCTGCAAGGGTCAGATTGCCATTGGACAAAGCCTCAGTGAAGCCATTGGTTGTTGGTTTGAAAGCTCAGAGCAGGAGAAATTCAAATGTTTTTGTGCCCAGGAAAGATCCCTAGCTGGACAGATACTGTTGCCGTCTTCGCTCTGACTTTTTTGGAACTTGGATTCCTCCAACAGGGCGAGGCTGCAGGCTATAGCCAAAGAGGGCTCCACAAGGCCGGATGCAATTTTTGTGAGGTCCCACTGCAGAGTATATGCCATAGGAAAAATCACAGAAGGGTAGAGACCTGAATCTTCAGCCCAGGGGCAATGCACCTTTGTCGGATCGGCTTGGGAGGTCTGTCCCGGTCCCCTGGAGGTTTTTGTAGCCAAAAATGTTCGAAGACTCAGGTATTCAGGGGTGGAAGAAGAAGTCCAGCCAGATAGAGATAAGGGTTCCTGGACCTCAGGAGCAGTATTTATGAGTCAGGATTCACTCAAGCATGGACCACCAGCAGAGTCCATGTCATGTCCAGTTCAAATAGGTCACCTGGGAATCTTCAGGAAAGGCCTCATGTAGCTTATTTTGCACCTGAACAGTAAGTCGGATTAATGAACCTTGGAATGCACTTCTTTGTCTTGGTACATAGGCGAGCAGGTCCAGTCCTTCAGAAGTCTTCTCAGGTCTCAGACAGCTGGTTCAGTTCTCTTTTGATCGTCCTCAGGTCTAGTAGTTTTCTGAATAGGGTACGGGGCATGCCCCATTTATGCTTGGCACCAGTTTGTGGGTGGGAGTGACTCAGGGCTCCTCCTTAACCAATGGGGTAAAATTGACCATGGGTTACCCTACTCACGTTTGCAGCATTTCCTGTGTGCCCTACTTCAAAAAACACCACAGTGCCTACATCCAATATGGTGGTAACACTTCTCCCCTTCTACAGAAACTGTGTGCCCACACTGAAGTGTGGCCAAGGAACTGAGCAAACCCTCATCTGCAGTCACTTCAAACGAAATCGGGGGCTGCTGCTCCTTCCCCACTGGGATTGGTGCCTGCCTGTCTGGAGGAACAAAAGAATCGGCCTCTGTGGGAGTCATCTAACATCAGACCTGGCCTGGCAGTTCTAGCTGGACTGGTCTTATTGGAGGATGATCGAGAATGACTTGCATACAGCTGGGTCAAAACTAAGGTGGCATGGTGATCAAAAGTTAAATGGGTTGGAATGCTACTTGAGCAATTGCCAGAGGTTAGATTAAGTGCCAGCATTCCTCCCATCATCTTTCGTGTGTTTGATGTAACGCCCTAAGTGGAATAGGGTATGATTTGACATGGGCCCGATGCTCACTGTGCTAATGGAAAAAAGCTGCACCCATCTGAAGAGGCCCATTATGGGTGAACCAGTGTTGGGTTTCTTGTGTTCTGGATAAGGGAGAACATGGCCTGGCAGTTTGGGCTAGACTTTTATTATTGGGGCAGGGTCAAGACTGATGTGCATATTGCTGGGTCAATACTGAGGTAGAATAGTGGCTGAAAGAATGATGGTTTGGGATACTATATTGAGCGATTGTCAGTGGATAGACTTATTTCCAGCATTCTTCCCATCCTCTTTTGTGTGTTTGTTGTACCTCCCTAAGTGGCCAAAGGTAAGCCCAGTCTTGGATACCATGCATACTGTGCCACTGGAACCAAGCTACACCCCACTGAAGAGCCCCAATCAGGGTGAAACCTGTCTTAGTTTGTATGTGGTCTGGTTCAGCGGGGACTTGGCCTGGCAGTTTGGCCTAAACGGGTCCTATTGCAGGAGGGTCAAGAATGATTTGCATATGGCTGGTTCAAAACTGAGGTAGCATGGTGGGCAAAAGAACAATGGCTTGTAGTGCTACCCCAAGTGATTGCCAGTGGTTAGACTAATTCCAATCATTCCTCCCATCACCTTTTGTGTGTTTGATGCAACACCTTAAGTGATCAAAGGTATGCCCAGATGTTGGTCCCGCGCTGGAACCAAGCTACACCTGACTGAAGAGCCCAAATCAGTCTGAAACTGGTGTTAGGTTGCTTGTGCTCTGGTTCAGGGAGGTAGGTCCTGGCCTAGCAGTTTGGATGGGACTGCTATTATTGGAACAGGGTCAAGGCTGATATGCATGTTGCTGTGTCAAATTGAAGGTGGCATGTAGAGCAAAAGAACGATGGCTTGGAATGCTACCCCAACTGATATCCAGTGGTTATTTTATTGTAAGCATTCCTCCCTTCATCTTTTGTATGTTTGTCATCTGCCTTTGACAAGGACATTGGCCAGATGGTCATCCAGCCAGCAGAGGAACAGAATACACCTCCATTCACCCAGGGCTTTATCTCTGCTCTGGGAGCAATTTTCACACCTCATTTAGGGCTTGAGGACTGAAAGGGGGTTAATGCAAATTAGACTCCAGAGCCTTATGGCAGGGAAAAGGAAACTTTCCAAAAGTGCCTTTTCCTTAATATTTGTTAAAAATCTGATTTCACAAGGTATTTGGGTATTTAATAATATTATATAGAGTCCAAGAGTGACATTTCTAGCTGTAGATATCATTATTAAATTTGACCTTACATATCAGTGTTTTGCTACTTTATCATTCTAAAATAGGTATCTGCCTGATAGAGCAGCAAGGTTAAGATGCCAAAATGGTTGTCAGTACATCACAAGGCATGCACACCTAAGGCGGACAACTTTGAATACTTAAAAACCATTCCAAGATGACTGCTATCGCAACACATGCACATGCATTTGTCATGACACAATGATGACCATTTTGGCAAACTTACTTTCCCATTCTAACTTGGTCAACAGCCATTTTAGAACATTAAAGCCAATAGGTTGGCATTTTCCTTTTAAAGGTGAGACCTATTGGATTGCCAATGCATTGTTCATTTTTTACATATATGAATCACTGGTATAACAGTCATGTCAAAACAAATGCTTAATTTTGAAGCTAAAGTTAGACTCCACAAATGCAGAAGGGTTTCTATCTCCACTATCTTTATGAAGTCTTTTTGACTCACGTAATTTCAAAAGTCTTATTGGCTAGTGATAAGTATTGCCATTTTTCCAAACTTGTATGTTATTGGATTATTAGTAACCCTGGGCATAATACTTTGCTACGCTCACGAAGCATGCAAAGTTTGTGCTACTACGCAAATTGCACGTAGCAGAGTGAATAACTGTGCTTATAAACGTAGCGTAGCAGGAGTATAATAAACTCCTTCAAATGCTTTGATAAAGCAATTTTTTATGCTAAAAAGCATATAACCAAATCACAAAAATGAATTTTGACAATAAAATATCAAGCAATGAGAGAGGTGATGATTTTGGAGTTCCCCCTAACCTAGGGGGAGGACCAAGCAGATGCCTTGAACACAAAAAGCATATCATGTGAACGATTCAATGGTGGTCCCTTCCTCCTAGGACCACCCCAAGCACAGTTATGGGCAAAAATACAATCCCAACCAAAGGCCCTGCAAAGCATTATGGGACGAGATTAGCAGTGGGCAGTGAATATTATAGTGTCCAATATCAAAATAATTCTACAAAGAGCTGCAGTTCAACTAGTCGTTACTAGGTGTCGTCCCTCACGAGTCAAATGCAAAAGCTTCATGAAAGGTTTTCAATACTTTTGCATTTCACTCTTTGTTGCCTTGGGAAGATGTATGTTGTTGTAAAATGTTTATAACTCAGTTACTTTTTGTTTTTTGCTTTGCTGAATTAATGGTATTGTTTTCTTCAGTGTTACCATGCTTCTTTTGTCTGTCCAGTGTTTGTGTCTGTGTTTTTGCTATAGACCACCATTGTTTTGTCTCTGTTCTCCATTCCCTTTGGCTGGGTGCCATTTTGGGAAGTCTGTGTCCATAGGCCTGCATGGGTTCTCTTTGATCCCCATGCCCCCTTGCTTGCTGTTGTGGTTTGGCCATGTGGTTGGCAGCCATTTTATTCACCCAGCTAGTGTCCCTTTGCCATAGGCTTTTATGTGTTCTTTGTTCCCCATGCCTCCTTGCTTGCTGTTGTTGTTTAGCCATGTGGCTGGCAACCACTGTGTGAATCCAGCTAGTGTTGCATTGCCATAGGCTTGCATGTTTTCTTTGCTCCCCATGCCTCCTTGCTTTTTGCTGTTGTTTGGCCATGTGTCTGGCAGCCATGTTGTGCATCCAGCCAGTGTGTCTTTGCCAAAGACTTGCATGTGTTCTTTGTTCCCCATGTCTCCTTACTTGCTGCTGTTGTTTGACCATGTGGCACTGGCTGGCAGCCATTTTGTTCATCAAGCCAGTGTGCCTTTGCCATAGACTTACATGGATGGATGTGATATCATTTTAATAATATGCTTGAAGATCATTGTAGTATGTATATTAAGAATATGATTTTGATGAACAGTACTTATCTATTACAAGCATTTTTTGCATCTTTTTTATTTTGCACCTCCTTGCCTCCTAATAGGTTTCTTCTCGTCCTCCCATAAAAACATAGACAATTATTGATTTTTTTCTTTAATTTTATCTTTTTAATTATTTAATTTACTTTTGTATTTTAATTTTTTTTAAATGTTTATTTTTATTCATTGTATTTTTATTTTTTTATTGCAATTTTTTATTATTTTATTTTTTCATTTTCATTCTGTCACAGTTTTTTTTCCCATTTTGCCTAGGTTGATCCTTTCATCCATCAATCCATCCATCTACCATAGGCGCACAGCCGCGCAACAGCATTCAGTTTTTTTAGGCATAATTCCATTTCCTTCTGGACACCCTGGCTGAGGTGCACTGCAGACACATGAGCATCATTCAATTTTTTATGATTATTCCAATTCCCCCTGGACCACATTGCCTGCCATAGGCGCAAACTAACCTCCTTTTTAAAAAAAGATTACTATCCCATTTACCCATGAAGTTTCCTGATTGCCACAGTTGTCTCCTTTACAATATATGGACATAAATGAAAGAGCTCTATCTGCATATTGTGTTATCCTAATGGGGAATTAAATTGTATGATATGGTGGTGTGGTTTGACTTTAAAGTCATTATATTACCTAAGTAACAATCACACTAATATTGCCTTTGTACTAAAACTGCAACAATGCCACGTTTCACTAAATGATTTTCTTGCTAGTTTGCTTTTAGGTGCACAAGGGAGGAAGAGACATTGCCCGCACTACTGCCAAACAGAAGGCCTGTACAGTGACGTCATATGTCAGTCTTCCAATCTCTTCCTCTTGTGCAGCTTAGTGCCACTGCCAACTGAGAGCTTTTAGATGGCCACAAACAAAATTGCTACCAAGAAAGTGGTTAGTGCGAAGATGCAGCTTTCTGTCAGTGGCGTGTCGGCCCATACCTTTTTCGGACAATGTCATGTGCCTGCCGCACCGGCCTCCGGGGAGCAAGCTAGGAGCACCATTCCTGCATCAGCAGCCGAAGACCATGTCTGTCATTGAGGCAGACACTGCAATCATGGCGATGCTGATGAGCACTGACACTGAATTGGATTTGTCCCTTTCGCAAAGTAGTACCAATTGTTTCAGGAAACAGAGCAAAGTGGACAGCAGCCACAGCCAGCAATAGTACATCTTACTAATGTTGGAGCACAACTGGAGGTCGAGCATCCTTCTGAGCAAGAGCCTCCTATTTTAGAATCGTTGGCTCCCAGATCTTCAGCAAGGAAAAGCAAGGGTGCTACTCCACCATCATCTTGAAATATCACTTGTGATGATGATGATAGGGACACAGCGTGGACCCGCCAGAGTCCGGGAGATGCCAGGAGAGGCAAGGGTCAAGAAAAATTCATGAAAGCCTTAGAATTATGGACAGGGTTGATGAGGAGGATGATGATGAGCTAGTTATTGTGGAAGGTGACACAGAGGAGTTCGGGATTGCTATTCAACCTGCTCCGATGGTTGTGGCACAGGTAGAACCGCCAGCTCTCATATTTGCAAAGCCCCAGCTGCAACCTGCGCTAACCTCAGTAGAAGTATGCACCGCAGAGAGGCAATCGACGACATGCCAACCTACCTCCAGTTCTTTTTCTGGCTTTGGCAGTGGCCCAGTAAAGAAGTACTCCTTCACATTTTGGGACTTTTTAGCGATTAGCAAAGATGAGGAGAACATTGGAATATGCACCACTTGCAAAACAAGTGTTCGTCGAGGTAAGCCTGGTTCACATTATGGTATTGGAGGCCAAAAGACCCATATGAAAAAACATCATGCAATCCGATAGGAGGAGCACCATAAAAAATAGCTGAAGGTGGTCATGGTGGTGAAAGTGAGGTTAGCTGGGGAACATCAATTATGGTGGGAGGTGATGATGAGGAAGAATTGGGTGACATCACTGCGCAAAGCAGCCCTGTCCCAAACAGTGCACTAGCAGAATCACCCACCTCAGCAACTTCACAATGACACAAGACTCAGAGTCAGATGGAGACACCACGACGTACAGCAACTGCCCACGACAATACGCAGTCTACCACCGCCTACTTCTCAAACGTCACCTGTGTCAGTGGCCCCAGAATAGAAGAAAAAAATACACGCTACTATTATGGGCATGTTTAGGCAGGCAGGGCCCTATGACTGCCACCACCCAACGGCATGCTTGTACATTAGGAAGCTGACAGAAGTGTTAGTGCTGGACCTCCTCCCCTTTTCTTCTGTGGAAGTCGTGGTGTTCTTAGAATTTGTGGCAGAGCATCTGCCCATAATGAAAGGCTCCAAGTTGGACCTATTTAGCCTGAATTGCTGTTCCAGGGTTGCATCACAATGTATTGCAATTGTTTGGAAAAGCTTTGCAGCAAAGTGTTGTTCACACTAGCCACCTGACTACAGACATGTGGACCAGTTGTCAGGAGACTGATTACATATGCATCACTGCACACTGGACCTCTTTTGCGGGGTTAAAACAAAAGATGTCTTCAGGTCTTGGCCCTGAAGAAAGTTTTAAGAGCGTTTGGCAGCATGCAACAGTGGCCATGTTCGCCATGGAGAAATCACATACAGCTGTAAACATCTTGGGAAAATTTAACAGCAAGATGTCTGAATGGCTGCATCCCAGAAGTCTCAGAATTGGAGCTGTTGCCATGGACAATGGCAGTAACATAGTCAAGGCCATGGCAGATGGTGGCTACTTCAGGGTCCTGTGTTTGGCCCATTGTATCAACCTGGTGGTGCAAGACTTTCTAGAAAAAGAAGACCTAGTCAGCAACATACTGACCACCTGTAGAAGAGTCTGCAATCATTTCAGTCATTCTTTTAAAGCCTGGAACCAGTTGTGGAATATGCAGCATACTAATAGAGTACCAGTTAAAGCCCTGATACAGGAGGTGCCAACACGTTAGAATGTGAACTATTGTTGCAGTGTCTGTTTGAACAATACAAACAGATCAATGTCTATGTCATTCAAAGAGGAAGGGATGCAGTTGGCAAAGCTATGATCATGGATATGGTGAAATGGGGCATAGTCAAATGCCTTACAATGATACTTTTCCCTTTTGAGGTTTTCACATGGAAAGTTAGCAAGGAAGCCTGTACATTGGGCCAACCCATCCCGTTGTTGAATCTGCTACAGGACTAGCTAAAGAAGATGTCTGAAAGGTTCGCCCTCGTAGGTGTGAACAAAAACACAGAAGCACATGTCTTGGTTGAGAGCTTACTCTTTCGAATGGCTTACAATGTAAGGCTGCAAGACAACATAATCTCATCCAAACAGTACATCTGTGCCACACTACTTGTTCCACAGAATTAAAATAGGTATGCCCAATTTAATTCCTTTTTGTGAAGGGTATTAGCAAAGAAGAGGGATGTTTCAAACTACAAGGTGTGCGATCTACTCCTATTATCCTTCTTTTTTTCATCACCTAGAAGGGCTGCTCCAGAAGATCATTTGATTTACAAGGCTGCCAAATTCCAATCTGTTGCATGCATCAAAGACGTACAATTGTCTACCTGCCACCGTGCTTGGATTGGAACAGGTAACTATTGCACCAATGAGTGATATATTATTGAGTGATTGTGCTTGATGATTGATGATTCATTTGGTGGCAGACAGTGAGAGAAGGTGTTCAACTCTAATTTGTAAACTTGATTGAGATGATGGATGATTATTTTTCCTGGAGGTGATTGGCCTTTACAAACTTACTTCGCAAAAATTAAGCCATACGGTCCACTCCTATGATCCTTCTTTTTTTCACCAGCTAGAAGGGCACCCCAGAAGATCATCTGATTTACAAGACTGCCAAATTCCAATCTGTTGCTTGCATCAAAGAGGAGATACAATTGTCTACTCACCACTGTGCTTGGATTGGAGCAGGTAACTATTGCACCAATTAGTGATATAATATTGAGTGATTATGAGAGATGGTTGATGATTCGTGTAGTGGCAGACAGAGAGGGAGGGTGTTCAACTGTAATATGTAAATTTGATTGAGATTATTTGCAATGTTTGGGCAGTGGTGGCTGGTAGTAACGGGCGTAGGGGGCATTGCCCTCCCAGTTTCGGAGCGGAGAAAAGGGAGAAAATTAACACCACCATGGAGCACTGGAGCAGCTTTAAATGGCATGGTCAGTGCTCACTGCTTGGTGCTTGTGCTCCACTTGACCAACATTTTAATATGTTGTAAAATCGTTGTTTTGCCATCTGACGAGAGTCCCCTCCTACGCATGTGCTGAACTGGGCGAGGATATTTCCTCGCCCTCGAGGCACAAGCGAGGAGAGTGACGTCAGCCTGATGGGAGTGGCTGCACCGTGCAGCATTGAATAGGCTTCAAATGGGGCGCTTCTGACGTGGCCCAGGGCACGGTCAGCAGAGCCTCATTCACATTAAGGGGAAGGGGTGGGGCTGGCCGACAGCAACACAGTGCAGTGGGTGGCAACAATTGAAGCATTCCCGCCTTCGCACTGTTAGGCGGCTTTTTCATTGGATATTGTTAGCTGCTGGGGGCGTGGGTTATGATTGAGTTCATTCAGCTCTTCTGCCGAATTCCGGAATGCCGAATTATCAGCACGTGTACATGGTGTTGGCTTGGCTGACTCTTTATGGCGCGCAACGGACGGACAGTCGGACACCATGAAGCTGCTCCAGACCAGTCCCGACTCCCGAGTCCCGACCTAAAGTGACCTACAGCAGGCCAGGCACCAGTTGGAAGAAAGGCGCTCCTGCACAGCCACGGTAAACGAGCGCACAGCACGACTCACGACTCAGGGAATTTAAGGAAACGCTGGCCTGGTAAGATAAAGTGAAACGTTTTGTTTTGGGGCAGTTATATTTTCATCGGGTTGAGGGTGCTGTCTGCATTCCCTTTCTTCAGCTGTCTGAGACTCCAGAACAGACGTGCGCGCAGCCGCGGGAGCTCAACCCTGGAACAGGTATGGTGGACAATTGGTTTAAGGGGCCCTGGGGCATAACTAATCCCAGCTGCAGACCTTCGCATGACTAATATGCAGTTCTAATGAACCTTTCCAACAGTTTTGAAATTCCTTTCTGCTCCTGGTACATTTGTCAGCTAATGGGTTTTTCGGAAAGCGCTTGTCAAATTAAGTACACAACAGATTATGAATTGGCATCATTTTACCTAAAAGCTGACTTCGTAACATCTCGGAAAAGCTCCCTGAATGCTTATTTCGAAATCCGACGCGAATTTTTACGATAAGTCTGGGTGCCTCTCGAAGTGTTTTTCTTTCTTATTAACTCACTGTACGGCTCATGTATTCAAGATTATGCAGAAATCACGGAGTCCACCTCGAAAATCCGTAAAGCTGCCAAGCTGCTCATATTTGCACTGAAGAAAGTACACATCACTCTCTTCCAAACATCCCCATCCCTTAGTTATATTTGAAAAACCGTAGAAGGGCCTGCTGTCTATATTTTTGTGTATTTTCATCTTTGGAAATTATTAGCATTTTCTTTTCTTTTATAA
Organism: Calotriton arnoldi; assembly: GCA_963921515.1. Taxonomy (NCBI): domain Eukaryota; kingdom Metazoa; phylum Chordata; class Amphibia; order Caudata; family Salamandridae; genus Calotriton; species Calotriton arnoldi. The sequence continues at coordinate 209,731 of CAWUFW010018102.1, read as the reverse complement.
AGGAGTAAAGGGATTCAATTTCAGAGCCTTGGCGTGGTTTGTGACATGGTCCTGATAACAATGCCGACATTGTCCTCGGTGGGTTACTGCTGGCGTGAATTAAGAGTGTGAAGACACTTACCCTGAATTTTCTAAATGTTCAAGAAAACCTATACAGTTTACTACCTGTTCAAGGTGATGACAAGATGGAGGGCTGCGTCATGCCACTTGATGCAGCCCCAGACCTCAGGAAAAATAACTCCTGCATGATGCTAAATTTAAAAGGTCCACACTGGCATTCCAGGAACTTGACTAGGATACAATTTGCAGAAGAACACCATTTCGTTCGAGTATTTTCATTTTCTGATTTCCTGATGTAATTTCTAAGTCTGATAGTTGACTAGGAGAGGGGAGTAAAATCCCATGCTGTGTGCACTCTTACTGAAGGAGATCTGCCGGGTCTATCACCTGAGTGATGCCACTCAGGCAAGAGTGCCTTGCGTCCAGACAGAGGAGAAAGATCAGTGCTTGTGCACAATTTGGAAACACAACATGGCGGGTGCTTCTTGGTGACAGAGTGTGGCTGGTGATTGGTGAGTCTAGGAAAAGAGCTCCAGAGCCAATGGATTAAAGGAATATGACTGAGAACAGGGGCAAAGGCGGTGTTGTGTGTGAATAGAATTAAATTCAGTTGTACTAGCAACCGTTTTTTTAATCCACTTTATACCATAGGGTTTCTAGGCATGCTAATCCTGGGTCCAGGCTGGAGTTTGATGGCTGGTATTTCAAATACGCCCCCCCACTTTCAAATGTCACCAGCCGCCACTGTGTTTGGGGCTGAATGGTGCGTGATCCTTTTTCCTGGAGTTGATTGGCCCTTTCACACTTAGCCATACTTGCTTCCAGGGTCCACTCTTTTTTTCTGGTTCTTCAGAGACCAGAACCAGTCACTTTAGTTAACAAACAGAAACCTATGCAAAATACTGCAATTTGGTTTCTATACTTGATCTTCAACAGCAGTGTACTACACGCCTATCTTGCTCGGATTGGGACTGGACAGAGTTGCTCGGAGTCAGGAGGAGGATGGAAGAACTCAGGGTGGGACTACCTCATGAACAGCTAGAAGAAAGAAGTTATCGACTTCAAAGGGAAACCATGACTCTGAGGCCTAGTACTCAGCTATGTGCAATGAAGAGAGGTGCCTTGATTTGGGAAATGCTGTTGAGTGTGTGTAATGCACTGATGGCAAAAATGAATCTCTGAGTCGTCTTGTTTTTTGCTCTGGCTCTGAGTCTTCTTGGTACACTACTTATGAAGATTACCTTCCTTCTGTCTTTCTCCTGGACTCTACATTACTATACCGTTTCTGTTTTACAGTTCACAGGCCTTTTCATCTCCTGCATAAACAAACGGAGAAAGATGAACTCAACACTCCTGCTTACCTACCGGACCAGTTCAGACAGCATCCAAGAGTGATAGACATTCCCGAGGAAAATGCAGATGCACCACCAATTTTAGCATACAGTATCATTTTTCTTTTAACACTCTTATTTTTAGAACTGGGTGGGTTCACTCCTCCATAATGTGATTTTTTCAAACCTAGAAGACAGAACATTTAGATATATAATAACTTGGGTCTCCGGGGCAGAAGGACTCTTTGCTCTGCATTTAACTGTACGGTGTCATACTCATTCCTTCTTTTCCTTCCACAAAAGATTTATTGACAATGATGTGCTGCGAATTGCCCAGATGAATATTGCCCTTGTCAGTGTTTGTCTTTGTCACACCTTCCTCTAAATCCCCTTTCCCATCCATTCATCAAAGCCCTACCCTCTTCCCCTGGGCTGTGTGAAGTTTTGAGATGTGACTTAATTTACATCATAAATGAATGGATGGATGGTGGGGCGGATGTGGTAAAAAAGACACCAACTCACTGAAGTATCTTTTATTACCTAAGCAATAGTCCATACTGGCACATTTACACACCCATGCATAATAGTGACCCCTATTTTAGATATAGAAGAACATCAGTCGTCAGCATCATCATTCAGGCCTTGTGTTGCGTAAATGCTTAACCTTGTCAATTCCAGACTTTGAGTCGACTATCCTTGACTCAAGGATTTTTTAATTTTAGTTTTAATTAAATACTAGTTTCCCATTGCTCAGAAGCTACCACTATTGCTATTTTGTGTTATTTTATCACTATCAGTTATTCTTTGTTATATCATCTAGTAGTAATTCTTTGTAAAGCTATGATATCATTCATAACCATCTAACTCAGTGCTTTTATTTTTGTTTAGTCGCCTGCGATGGATAATCCTTCTAATTAATGCTGCAGTTGGAGATCACCTGGGTGGGAGTGGGACATCGCTTGTGAAGTTGTGATGCCCTCCCTGTTATTGCTTCATCTATATTCAGGTAGCAGAACTATGGACTGAAGTGAATTAGTTAAGTTAGTAAGCAACTAACTGCTGCTGCAAATAAGTAATCATTTATCTAGGTTGCTGTAGGCAATATAGGTCATGCCTAATGGCAGCATCCCCTTAATGATCAAAATGATCAAGGTAGTCACAAAGGGAAAATATATATAACTATAATTAACTAACCGGTATGCACGTTTATAAGCAGATTAAAAAAACAGGCTGCGTAAAAGGGCAGCAGGGTAAAATTAAAACACAAATAAACTACTCCAGGCATAAATCGTGAAGAAATAACATTTTCCCCTTTATTTTTTTATAAAAAACTGGAAAAATCAGCTACAAAAAACCCCCACAAAATTAGGGGAAAAAAAGATAATGCAGGGATAACAAGATTGGATAGGGGAGTTGGAAAAAAGGAGACAGTTTAAAAAAATAAACAAGGCAAAATTAAAAGTAGTATAATAGAGGGATAGGTAAAAGTTAGGGAAATAATAATAACAATAATAGGAGGACTTACGGGGCTCAGCAGAGCGCTGGTGGTCGGCGCCTCCACCCCTGCTCCTTTCGAAGCATACTAGTACTACACATCACTGTGAAATTGCTTTGGACTGTATGAGCTACATAAGGAAAGTCACAGACATCCCAAACTCACTGATATCACTAATTCACTATGGTGAGAGGAGGACAGAGGAGTATGCAATGTGTTCTTAAATAGTCAGCCAAAGCAAGCACCGACATGTAGGATTAGGTAGTGCTGAGCATCTGCCTAGCTCAAAGATCACCTAATAATATTCTTAACGTAAACTAAACGTAACTTACCTCTGAGTGTGAGCAGCATGCTATTTGGAAAAAAAACATCAGCATTGTAAAACACAAACACAACAAATGATTGATACTCACCGAGCCCCGCAATCTCGATGCCTAGCAGGTAGACAAGGCCCTGTTCCTGGTCTAAGATATCCTCCCAAATGTGCATCAGCAGCTAGGAGGTGTGCTGGACATGGCTGGCGCACCGCACACACTGGTGCACCTTGTCCTAACGCAGACGATGCTCCCGCAGGGGGTACCCACTGCCGGACCTGCAGCCTGCTGCCAGCATGGAGTGGCGGTGGCACTGCATGATAAAAACAGTGCTGCCACCTCCACCTCACAAAAGATTGCCCAGGACTGCACCCCTTGGTGGCGCCACTGTCCACAAGGTAGGCAGCTGCTGCTGCTGATTGTTCGGGGGGCCTGTCGCAGCCACTCCCCTGGTCGACCTGCTCTTACATGGTGCTGAGTGGGGTAAAGAAAAGCAACAGGAAAAGGAAGGAAGGAAGGAAGGAAAGAAGGAAGGAGAGCAGGAAGGAGAGAAGGAACAAAGGAAGGAAGGAAGAAATAAGGAAGTAAAGGGAACAATAATCAAAATATACAAAAAGTAACGAAAAACATGGAAAAAACGTAAAATATGCAGACACAAAAACACACACTAATACAATAAATAAAAATGAGGGGTAGATTAATTAGGAGAGCGGAGGATTAAAAAGATTAAGAAGGAATTGAAAAACAGGCCCAGCGATTTGATATCCTTGGGTGAAGATGGCGACCGCTAGTCGGTTGTGCGAGAGATGAGCTCCTCACTGAACTCTCCTTCTTCATAGACTATCATTTACAGAATATTTCGGTGATATACCGGCGATATACCGGGACATGGCATTCAACTGGATGTTCTGAAAAGGAAACCAAAACGGCTGAAAATCTCTAAGTAAAAGTTGCCGCAGGAAAGTAAAGGTATTCGGCAGCGGCGGCGGGGGCGGCGATTGCTCTGTGCTCTACCAACCCGCCTAACCGCTCACTTACCGCTCACCTACGTGGAAGGAAAACAAGAGATTACCCAGCAATCGTCCTTGGCGTATGATACCCACAATACTGAATCGGCTGTCAACCACGGCAGCGGGAAGCAGGGGTGCGCGCCCAAGCAGGACAATTCTTTGAGGCTGTTACAGACAGGAGAGGGCTGCGCCCCAAGACATTTTCGGGTACTTGGAGGCGGCGCGCAGGAGAGACTTTGTCGGTAAGCGCACTGTGCTGTGGAGGTCTGCTGTGAGGAGGGGCGGTGGATCACACGGAATGCAGGGATGCAGTGATACACGCGGGTGGTTACTAGGAAAACAAAAGGAGCATTGATTTCGATAACGCCTGCGAAAAGCCAATAAATCTAATTAAAAGCTGTAAGGGCTGATTTTTTCCAAACAAAACTGTACGATTGTAAATCTGTCTCATCATGCCCCCAAAATCCGCTCGTGGCGGCAAGACCAGAGATCCTCAGGTTGGGAGTAGAAGAGAGACCACAATGAAGGGTGGAATCAACATAAAAACGTCTTTGGAGGGCATAATTGGCGATCTGAGCACCTCTATGCAGGGGGGCGAACAGCAAGTGGATGCAAGAAAAAAAGTCCCACAAATGTTTACGAAATCGAGAAAGGAGAATGCTATCGGCGTCCAAGAAAAAATGGCGAATGTTGGGGCTGAGGCCGGTATTTCTGATAACACTTATACATCAGCGAATATCTTATTGGATGAAAACCCTGGGGTTGTAATGTATAAGCAGCATGACAAGGCACATCCTGATAAGGAGAAAGACCCCCTTCGGATTCTTAACCAGACTACCCCTGAGCCACCACAGAATGCATCAGAGGCAAGGCATGGTGAGCCAAATGTGGATATAAACGCATCTATATTGGATTCCTCTATGGACCACGATCAAAAAGAGGGAAAAGAAGCAAAGACCAGTAGAGAGATTAGCAGAGAGGGGGACTCAGGTGAGAATTTTTACTCACTTTCAGAACCCTCGGATTCATCAGAAGAGGAGCAAATTGGACACGATGAGATAGATGGGGGATCAAGATCTGGATCGCTGGAGGGGTCTGCAACCAGTTTGTGGAATGAATCGAATATCTCTAATGTGGACGAAAAAAATCTGGACACTACTATGGTGCATAAAGAACCGACAAACAAGGAGAAGGTACCCCATCCGAGGCCAGATAAAAATTTGATGTGGGAGATTTCCCTGTCTCCTGAATCTCACTCTGAGCCCAGCCTCCCCGGTACAGAAATTGAGGATTCCTCGTTGGGCAATATGGGTGCAATGGGCGGTCAGACAGGAGAAATATCCTTGGCTGCAATCTATCAATCTATAGTAGACCATAGGCTCGAAACCCGCACAGAGAATCTCAAGACACACACTGCCTGCCGGAAATTACAAAACACTGTCAGGAGAATAGCAAAAACCTGCAATGAATTTACCGACAGAATGAATGAGGCGGAGGGGAGAATATCGACTCTAGAAGACGAATGGCAGTACAAAAGACCACTTTGCAAGCCATGACTTCCCATAGAGATGACACTCAAATGAAATTAGTCGATTTGGAGAACCGATTACGCCGCAATAATCTCAGAGTATTAGGTATTCCAGAAGGTATCGAGGGTCCAGATATCCGAAAATTTTCGATCGATCTTTTCTCTGAAGCCTTTCCGGACTTAACAATGTGGAACTGGTGTACCGAGATCCAAAGAGCTCATAGGTTTCCGTTTAGACAGCCGATAGCCAAAAAAGGTCAAACCGAGATCAGACCGAGGGCTATTTTGATTTGTTTAAACAATTTTCTAGCACGCCAAGCCCTATACGATTTAGCTCGACCGGACAGGAAGCGGCAGGGAAAAGGAGTTCAGTTTTTTGTAAGACCTGACTACTGTCACCACACTGTAGAAAAAAGATGGCAGCTACGCCAACTTATAACTCCTTTCCAAAATAAGGGGGCGCAGGCGTTTTTGCTAAACCCAGCCACATTAAAAATAATCAGCAACGGTCAGACACGATTTTTTATCTCAGAAATACAAGCGAAAGAATACCTAGACGCCATTTGAGAAACTAGGAAATGGGGCCATTAGAAACTAATGTACAGGATACTATATAGATAGATATATGGTTTGTGGAAAATAAGGGGGATATATATATGTCCGGCTAAAACTATTGTAACTTGAAGAAGGGGGTCACAGAGGTCAAGTCTCTCTCCATCGTAAGGGCTATTTGCCCTTTTGCCTGGGTAGGGGATAATGGGTGGGGGGATGGTTGGGTGGTTTTGGGGGCACAGGGTTGGAGGGGGTAGCATTGGGTTAGATGCTAGGTGGGGGTTTGGCTGGATGTTGGGGGTGGAGGATTTGGAGGTGGGCAAGCTGAGGGGGAGTTAAAGAGAGAGATAAACAGAAAAAAAGGAAATCATAAACATCTGTTTTTAAGCAAAACATTAATTACGAGGTAGTAGTTCAGCAATGGTCAGATAAGAGGGAAAATATTGCAAAATATGAATAATTTTAGGGTTTGCTCATCGAATGTTGGCGGTTTAAATGATAGGAAAAAAAGAGAAAGGGTATATGAGATACTTAGAACATTGAACCCAGATTTAATATGTTTACAAGAAACACACATTCCATGGAATAACAAAGATCTCTTAGAGATTAGAGGTTACTGCTTGGTGGCATGTTCTTTTCAGACCACCATGATTAGAGGGGTTGCTATATATACCAGACAACAGAATGGGTTGGTAGTGCGATCTGCAGCAGACAAGTGGGGGCGTTGGGCTATAGTAGAACTATCAACAGGGATGACAGTCGTGAATATCTATGGCTCTAATTTGGATGATGCGGACATCTGGAATGAATTGGAAATAGAACTAGCTAATTGGTCACAACGAATGATAGTGTGTGGTGATTTTAATATACATATGGATGCGAATAATACCCAAAATCAGAAATATGTAGGCAGGAAACCGAAGGTTTATAGAGCAATTAGGGCATGTAAAGATAGTCATGGCTTGTGCGAGGTATGGGCAGAAAAACAGCGAAGAGATCCCGGATTCACATATTTTTCCCATCCACACAAGAAATTTGTACGATTGGATTATTTTTTAGCTTCACACCTACTGATAGGAAATTTTGATATTATAAAACTGCCCCAATTATATTCCGATCATAATCCTCTGATTTTGGAGATAAGGGGGGCGATGGTTGTCAGGCAAAGGACTACATGGTCATTTGATAAAAAGCTATTGATGGATGAGGAATTTTGCATATATATCAAGCAATGGGTTCAAGAATTTTTTGATTGCAATAGATATAGTGCCTCCCGTGAGGTGGTATGGGATACTTTTAAGGCTGCCTTGAGAGGTGAGGTAATCGGGTTTGTAGCTCGTACCCGGAAACAATGTAAAGCACAATTTGATTTATTAATTAGCAAATTATCAGAACTTGAGGTAGAGCATGTTCAAATAATAAATAAAGGCGGCTCTGAGAGCCTATTGGGCGAACAAATGATCAAATTAGCTATCGCCAAATCGGAAATAAACGCGCATTTTCAGACTAAAGTGGCACAGATCTACCAAGCTAACTGGGGGGAAATATATGAGTATGGGGAGGCGACGGGGAGGCTTCTAGCTTTAAGAACAAGACAGAAAGTCACCAGGAATAACATCTTAAAAATTAGGGATAGTAATAACCATCTAGTATCCGGTCCACAGAAAATCACAGAGGTATTTGAGGAATTTTATAGTAGACTGTATCAACCGGAGGAACGCTTACACCCTAACAGCCGCAGGCAAATATCTCTGCGGACTGAAATACGGCCGTGGAAAAATATACAACAGAAGCAGCTGGTTTCAGCCTTGGCAAAAGATAACCCCAATGTCACTAATATTGACTGTAATGACGGGGCTAGTAATTTTAACAAATGGATCAGTCAGGCGGTTGATGAGGTGGCTCCAGAGGAGACCGTTCACCCGAAGGAAAGGCGAGTTACCTCGCCTTGGTACTCAACAGAGCTTAAGTCCATTAAAATAAAATGTAGACGTCAGGAACGCCTCTGGAGGTCTGACTATAGCCTAGAGCATAGGAAGCAATATAATATTACTTTGGAAGAATATAAAATTGCTATAAAACAGGCCAAAATTAATTATTTTACTAGCAAAATCCTTGAGGCCACGAATTCTTCTAAGGAACTTTTTAAAACGGTTTCGGCCCTTGCCAAATGTCCTTGAGACACGGAATTTGCTCCTGACCAAAATTTTGTTGACACTATGGCACTATTCTTTCAAAATAAAGTCCAGACAGTCTACAATGAACTGGAGAGCACACGATTACACTTAGTAGAGGATAAATTAAGTATAAGGGATCCTCCCTTAATTAAAACCAGTCTGTCATGGTTTGCCACAGTACATGAGAACCAGATCACCGACTTGCTGACTCAAATTAAGTCAGGCTCCCCTTGGACCCATGCCCCCATTTATATTACATTTGGCCCCTGAGGAGATCAGTGTTTTTCTGACCCCTCTTTTAAATAATATTATCACACATGGGGTTTTTCCACAGTTATGGAAAAAGGCATGCATCAAACCAATCTTAAAAAAAGACTCATTAGATCCCTTGCAGACCAAACACTATCGCCCCATATCTTGTCTCCCCCTGCCTGCTAAGGTTCTTGAGAAAGCCATGAATTTGGAGTTGATGGAATATCTGGAAATAAATAATATTCTGGACTCCACTCAGCATGGCTTCAGATCACGTCACTCAACAAAGTCGGCCTTAATTATGGCCACAGAAGAGATCCGTAAGGTGATGGACTCAGGTGGGAGAGCCGTCTTGATCCTACTCGACCTAACGGCGGCGTTTGACACCGTAAATCATGGGGTGTTACTGCACCGCCTGGAAACAGTCGGGATCAATGATATGGCACTAACCCTGCTCTCGTCTTTCTTAGCCTCTAGGGTGCAACAAATACACTGGAACGGTCTCCATTCAGAGGAGTATTACCTCCCTTGTGGAGTCCCCCAGGGATCGGCGTTGTCTCCCACGCTGTTTAATTTATATGTCACGCCATTAGCGAATCTCATAAAAGATCATGGCCTGATGTTAGTTTCGTATGCTGATGACACACAGTTAGTTGTGTCACTAACACATAGCGTTGAAATAACAGCAGAACGATTCCGTAACTGTCTTACTGGAGTAATGGCCTGGATGAGCACCAATTTTTTAAAACTTAATACAGAGAAAACGGAGGTGGTTGAGTTTGGTCAAAAACCTTCCATCTGGAATGATCTATGGTGGCCTGCAGAAGCGGGCACCTGTCCAATCCCGGTGCCTAAGGCAAGGAACCTTGGCTTTTTGATAGATAAAGATCTATCGTATGGTCCCCAAATCAACCAAGTTACTTCAAGTTGCTTCTTTATGATCAAGGTTCTGAGGAAAACACTTCCGTTTATACCATTCTCTCTAAGGAAGACGGTTGTAGGAGCCTTGATTTTATCCAGACTAGATTATTGTAATGCTCTGTATTTGGGAGCTGGTGCGAAACAATTCTCCAAACTCCAATCACTGCAGAATGCTGCCGCAAGGGTACTGTGTGGTCTCCCCAAGCACCACCCTACATCAAAGGGCATTAGGGACCTACACTGGCTACCAGTTCGACGAAGAGTGGACTTTAAGGCTTTATGTGTAGTACACAAAGCCTTCTAGGGAGGAGGAGCAATTGATATTGGACTCCTCTTTCCTCGATACATGCCAGTGCGGGCACTCAGGTCATGCAACTTAGGGTTGGCATGTCTCCCCAGGACAAAAAGAGTCAGATGGGGAGGAAAGGGTTTTTCATTCCAAGCCGCTAAGCTTTGGAATTCCCTTCCTACCCAGATGCGACAGCAATCCAACAAGATTCTGTTTAGGAAGGTTTTAAAAACTTGGCTATTTGATAAATCCTAGAATGGTATGGCCTTCCCACCCCTTTCACACCCCAGCGCCAAGACGCCTCGGCAATAGTGCGCTTAATAAATAATTCAGCGATACCAAAGGGGATGATGGACGGAGCGCTTGAGCTAATCAAACACTCACCCCCAGTCAACTGATCTGGGTTTAATCCATCATCATTCTTTAGCTCACTCCACCACCCCAGTTTAGACATGGCCATATGCAAATCAGTCTGACCCTGTGCCTCATGGGAACAGTCCAGCCCGAACTGCCAAGCCATGTCTTCCTGGACCGAAACAAGCATCCTGGGAACGGTTTCTGGCTATTCAGCCGTCATCAGCCAGGCTAGCTTGAATCCAGTGGCAAAGTGAGCAAGGGACCCACGTCTGGGCATACCCTGCCAACTTAGGGCGAACAAAGCGATACCAAGGGGATGATGGACGGAGCGCTTGAGCTAATCAAACACTCACCCCCAGTCAACTGATCTGGGTTTAATCCATCATCATTCTTTAGCTCACTCCACCACCCCAGTTTAGACATGGCCATATGCAAATCAGTCTGACCCTGTGCCTCATGGGAACAGTCCAGCACGAACTGCCAAGCCATGTCTTCCCTGGACCGAAACAAGCATCCTGGGACCGGTTTCTGGCTATTCAGTCGTCATCAGCCAGGCTAGCTTGAATCCAGTGGCAAAGTGAGCAAGGGACCCACGTCTGGGCATACCCTGCCAACTTAGGGCGAACAAAGCGATACCAAAGGGGATGATGGACGGAGCGCTTGAGCTAATCAAACACTCACCCCCAGTCAACTGATCTGGGTTTAATCCATCATCATTCTTTAGCTCACTCCACCACCCCAGTTTAGACATGGCCATATGCAAATCAGTCTGACCCTGTGCCTCGTGGGAACAGTCCAGCCCGAACTGCCAAGCCATGTCTTCCCTGGACCGGAAACAAGCATCCTGGGACCGTTTTCTGGCTATTCAGTCGTCATTAGCCAGGCTAGCTTGAATCCAGTGGCAAAGTGAGCAAGGGACCCACGTCTGGGCATACCCTGCCAACTTAGGGCGAACAAAGTGATACCAAAGGGGATGATGGACGGAGCGCTTGAGCTAATCAAACACTCACCCGCAGTCAACTGATCTGGGTTTAATCCATCATCATTCTTTAGCTCACTCCACCACCCCAGTTTAGACATGGCCATATGCAAATCAGTCTGACCCTGTGCCTCATGGGAACAGTCCAGCTTGGCAGGGAAGACATGGCTTGGCAGTTCGGGCTGGACTGTTCCCATGAGGCACAGGGTCAGACTGATTTGCATATGGCCATGTCTGAACTGGGGTGGCGGAGTGAGCTAAAGAATGATGATGGATTAAACCCAGATCAGTTGACTGGGGGTGAGTGCTTGCAATGTTCAACACTCCGTCCATCATCCCTTTGGTTTTGCTATGTTCGCCCTAAGTTGGCAGGGTATGCCCAGACGTGGGTCCCTTGCTCACTTTGCCACTGGATTCAAGATAGCCTGGCTGATGATGGCTGTAAGCCATAAACCGGTCCCAGGATGCTTGTTTCCGGTCCAGGGAAGACATGGCTTGGCAGTTCGGGCTGGACTGTTCCCATGAGGCACAGGGTCAGACTGATTTGCATATGGCCATGTCTGAACTGGGGTGGCGGAGTGAGCTAAAGAATGATGATGGATTAAACCCAGATCAGTTGACTTGGGGTGAGTGCTTGCAATGTTCAACACTCTGTCCATCATCCCTTTGGTTTTGCTATGTTCGCCCTAAGTTGGCAGGGTATGCCCAGACGTGGGTCCCTTGCTCACTTTGCCACTGGATTCAAGATAGCCTGGCTGATGAGGGCTGTAAGCCAGAAACCGGTCCCAGGATGCTTGTTTCCGGTCCAGGGAAGACATGGCTTGGCAGTTCGGGCTGGACTGTTCCCATGAGGCACAGGGTCAGACTGATTTGCATATGGCCATGTCTGAACTGGGGTGGCGGAGTGAGCTAAAGAATGATGATGGATTAAACCCAGATCAGTTGACTGGGGGTGAGTGCTTGCAATGTTCAACACTCCGTCCATTATCCCTTTGGTTTTGCTATGTTCGCCCTAAGTTGGCAGGGTATGCCCAGACGTGGGTCCCTTGCTCACTTTGCCACTGGATTCAAGATAGCCTGGCTGATGACGGCTGTAAGCCAGAAACCGGTCCCAGGATGCTTGTTTCCGGTCCAGGGAAGACATGGCTTGGCAGTTCGGGCTGGACTGTTCCCATGAGGCACAGGGTCAGACTGATTTGCATATGGCCATGTCTGAACTGGGGTGGCGGAGTGAGCTAAAGAATGATGATGGATTAAACCCAGATCAGTTGACTGGGGGTGAGTGCTTGCAATGTTCAACACTCCGTCCATCATCCCTTTGGTTTTGCTATGTTCGCCCTAAGTTGGCAGGGTATGCCCAGACGTGGGTCCCTTGCTCACTTTGCCACTGGATTCAAGATAGCCTGGCTGATGACGGCTGTAAGCCAGAAACCGGTCCCAGGATGCTTGTTTCCGGTCCAGGGAAGACATGGCTTGGCAGTTCGGGCTGGACTGTTCCCATGAGGCACAGGGTCAGACTGATTTGCATATGGCCATGTCTGAACTGGGGTGGCGGAGTGAGCTAAAGAGTGATGATGGATTAAACCCAGATCAGTTGACTTGGGGTGAGTGCTTGCAATGTTCAACACTCTGTCCATCATCCCTTTGGTTTTGCTATGTTCGCCCTAAGTTGGCAGGGTATGCCCAGACGTGGGTCCCTTGCTCACTTTGCCACTGGATTCAAGATAGCCTGGCTGATGACGGCTGTAAGCCAGAAACTGGTCCCAGGATGCTTGTTTCCGGTCCAGGGAAGACATGGCTTGGCAGTTCGGGCTGGACTGTTCCCATGAGGCACAGGGTCAGACTGATTTGCATATGGCCATGTCTGAACTGGGGTGGCGGAGTGAGCTAAAGAATGATGATGGATTAAACCCAGATCAGTTGACTGGGGGTGAGTGCTTGCAATGTTCAACACTCCGTCCATTATCCCTTTGGTTTTGCTATGTTCGCCCTAAGTTGGCAGGGTATGCCCAGACGTGGGTACCTTGCTCACTTTGCCACTGGATTCAAGATAGCCTGGCTGATGACGGCTGTAAGCCAGAAACCGGTCCCAGGATGCTTGTTTCCGGTCCAGGGAAGACATGGCTTGGCAGTTCGGGCTGGACTGTTCCCATGAGGCACAGGGTCAGACTGATTTGCATATGGCCATGTCTGAACTGGGGTGGCGGAGTGAGCTAAAGAATGATGATGGATTAAACCCAGATCAGTTGACTGGGGGTGAGTGCTTGCAATGTTCAACACTCCGTCCATCATCCCTTTGGTTTTGCTATGTTCGCCCTAAGTTGGCAGGGTATGCCCAGACGTGGGTCCCTTGCTCACTTTGCCACTGGATTCAAGATAGCCTGGCTGATGACGGCTGTAAGCCAGAAACCGGTCCCAGGATGCTTGTTTCCGGTCCAGGGAAGACATGGCTTGGCAGTTCGGGCTGGACTGTTCCCATGAGGCACAGGGTCAGACTGATTTGCATATGGCCATGTCTGAACTGGGGTGGCGGAGTGAGCTAAAGAATGATGATGGATTAAACCCAGATCAGTTGACTGGGGGTGAGTGCTTGCAATATTCAACACTCCGTCCATCATCCCTTTGGTTTTGCTATGTTCGCCCTAAGTTGGCAGGGTATGCCCAGACGTGGGTCCCTTGCTCACTTTGCCACTGGATTCAAGATAGCCTGGCTGATGACGGCTGTAAGCCAGAAACCGGTCCCAGGATGCTTGTTTCCGGTCCAGGGAAGACATGGCTTGGCAGTTCGGGCTGGACTGTTCCCATGAGGCACAGGGTCAGACTGATTTGCATATGGCCATGTCTGAACTGGGGTGGCGGAGTGAGCTAAAGAATGATGATGGATTAAACCCAGATCAGTTGACTGGGGGTGAGTGCTTGCAATGTTCAACACTCCGTCCATCATCCCTTTGGTTTTGCTATGTTCGCCCTAAGTTGGCAGGGTATGCCCAGACGTGGGTTCCTTGCTCACTTTGCCACTGGATTCAAGATAGCCTGGCTGATGACGGCTGTAAGCCAGAAACCGGTCCCAGGATGCTTGTTTCCGGTCCAGGGAAGACATGGCTTGGCAGTTCGGGCTGGACTGTTCCCATGAGGCACAGGGTCAGACTGATTTGCATATGGCCATGTCTGAACTGGGGTGGCGGAGTGAGCTAAAGAATGATGATGGATTAAACCCAGATCAGTTGACTGGGGGTGAGTGCTTGCAATGTTCAACACTCCGTCCATCATCCCTTTGGTTTTGCTATGTTCGCCCTAAGTTGGCAGGGTATGCCCAGACGTGGGTCCCTTGCTCACTTTGCCACTGGATTCAAGATAGCCTGGCTGATGACGGCTGTAAGCCAGAAACCGGTCCCAGGATGCTTGTTTCCGGTCCAGGGAAGACATGGCTTGGCAGTTCGGGCTGGACTGTTCCCATGAGGCACAGGGTCAGACTGATTTGCATATGGCCATGTCTGAACTGGGGTGGCGGAGTGAGCTAAAGAATGATGATGGATTAAACCCAGATCAGTTGACTGGGGGTGAGTGCTTGCAATATTCAACACTCCGTCCATCATCCCTTTGGTTTTGCTATGTTCGCCCTAAGTTGGCAGGGTATGCCCAGACGTGGGTCCCTTGCTCACTTTGCCACTGGATTCAAGATAGCCTGGCTGATGACGGCTGTAAGCCAGAAACCGGTCCCAGGATGCTTGTTTCCGGTCCAGGGAAGACATGGCTTGGCAGTTCGGGCTGGACTGTTCCCATGAGGCACAGGGTCAGACTGATTTGCATATGGCCATGTCTGAACTGGGGTGGCGGAGTGAGCTAAAGAATGATGATGGATTAAACCCAGATCAGTTGACTGGGGGTGAGTGCTTGCAATGTTCAACACTCCGTCCATCATCCCTTTGGTTTTGCTATGTTCGCCCTAAGTTGGCAGGGTATGCCCAGACGTGGGTTCCTTGCTCACTTTGCCACTGGATTCAAGATAGCCTGGCTGATGACGGCTGTAAGCCAGAAACCGGTCCCAGGATGCTTGTTTCCGGTCCAGGGAAGACATGGCTTGGCAGTTCGGGCTGGACTGTTCCCATGAGGCACAGGGTCAGACTGATTTGCATATGGCCATGTCTGAACTGGGGTGGCGGAGTGAGCTAAAGAATGATGATGGATTAAACCCAGATCAGTTGACTGGGGGTGAGTGCTTGCAATGTTCAACACTCCGTCCATCATCCCTTTGGTTTTGCTAATAAATAATTCAGTCAGTCAGTCAACGCTTGGGGGAACAGGGTGAAACAGGAGATGAGAGGTCTATGTTACCAAGATTAGATACTGAAGTTGCTTTAGAATTAGAACAAGAAATAACCATAGATGAAGTGCAGGTTGCACTGGGATCCCTATCTCTGGGGAAAGCCACTGGTCCCAATAAAATTCCGATAGAACTCTATAAAATGTTATCATCTCAAATACTCCCCATTATGCAAGACCTATTCTTGAGTATACAATATAGAGGGATTCTACCCACATCATGGCAGGGTACGGATATGGTTATCTTTCTTAAGAAAGGCAAGCCATCAGAAGCGCCATCCTCGTACCGCCCAATATCACTCATGAATGCGGATGCGAAAGTTTATTCTAAAATAATGGCCACCCGGCTACAAAAGACTATCGTTACACTTATATCACCGTGGCAACATGGCTTTGTTCCCGGCAGGGGGACCACAGACCATATAAGACGGGTTATTTCAATCTTGGATATTGCAGAGGCTGAGGATAGAGAGATGGCTGTGGTCCTCTTGGACGCAGAAAAAGCCTTTGATCGGGTGGCCTGGCGATATCTATGGGGGAATCTGCTGGACAGAGGATTTATGTCTGGAACTATAAGAGCTCTTCAGGCTATGTATTATAAGCCGTATGCTCAGGTTCAAGTTATGGGTTATACGTCTAGAAGGGTGGAGATCGCCAGAGGTACACGTCAAGGCTGCCCTTGCTCTCCTATTTTATTTGCATTTTATTTAGACCCCTTTATTACTCGCATATTGCATAATCAACTGATCAAACCGGTTGTAACACATGGCTATGAGACAAAAATACTTGCAAATGCAGATGATATTGCGATAATTACAACAGAACCTCGAGTGGCTATTAAAGAGATTGAAAATATGGCAGAAAAATTTGGGGAGGAATCCGGCTATCTTTTAAATAAAACCAAAACACAAATTATATGTTCCTCCAAGTGTCAGCTACAAGATCCTCGGGTAACCAAGATAGCCATGTATTTAGGGGTTAAAATAACAGCAGGAATTAATAGCCTCTGGGCTGTCAATATTGACCCTGTGTTGGAAATAATAAATAGTGAGCTTAGGCGTATGAATAATCTTCACCTTACAATAATTGGCAGAGTCAATGTAATTAAGATGAAGATATTCCCCAAGATTCTGTACTTAATACGCGCAATACCGCTGGAACTTGTTGCCACTAAAATACATAGAATTGAAGCTATGTTTTCCAAATTCATTTGGGGATATCAAAAGGTACGGCGGGCTTACAAATATCTGACGCTACCTAAAGAACGGGGTGGCTGGGGAGCTCCCAATATACAGCTATATTATTGGGCCACTGCCCTGCAGCAGTTTGGAACTCTTTATTTTTTTCAAACTGAAGGGACAGAACAGTTCAGAATACCGACTATATATCAACTGGTTATGGGGGATGCTGCTGTGGGTTTATTGCAGCGACAAAGCGACCCAAATTATTATAAAAAATCTCGATATAAATGCATTGAGAGTGCGCTAAAAATCTGGAAGAAAGTGGAAAAAATCAGTCAAATTAGCAGGTATAATAAATATACTTCACTTTGGCACTCTGATTTCCTGACACTCGCATTTTACGATGGAATGGCCAAGAAGTGGGAGCAAGCGGGGATCGTACCTTTGGCTGATCTATATTCCAACAAAGAGAGAAAGACTTTTATGGAACTAGTTCAAGGGTTTGACAAACATCAGAACTCATGCTTTAAATAATTGCAAATACAGAATCGAATAAAAGGGCTCCCTAAAGGGAGTATTGGAACGGAATCATTCCCTCTGTTAGAAATTATGAGAAACCCAGGAAATAAAATTAAGGATTTCTATTAAGTGTTACAAAAGAAGAAACCAGATGATATAGCCAAAATAGAATCAAAGTGGGACAATAAGCTTGAGGATGGGGAGGTAGATATAGATATGGTTTTAGGGATCGGGATAAGGGTCTTTATGTCAGCTAATCTCAAAGCTCAACAATATAAAACTGTATATAATCTCTACTATACGCCTGCCAAATTATTCGGGTGGGGAAAAAGACAGTCTGATAAATGCCCGAGATGCTTGTTGGGCCTAGCAGACAGTATACATATGTTTTATTCTTGTGAAAAGCTGGGTCTGCTTAAAGAAGGTATTGAAAAATTCTGGTTTCAGCTATTGAACAAAGAGCTAAAAATCACATCAACTTTGATGCTATTAGGGTATGACATAAGGTTGAACTTAGATCCAATGGAGAGGGATTTTGTGTTTCTAACAATGGCGATAGCTCGTTTATTGGTTGCCACTGTCTGGAAGGATAGTGAGCCACCTACATATCATCAATGGTTATATAGATTAATATTCATAGGCCGTCAGGAAATCTCTCTATATAAATGTAAAGGTATAAGAGCTATGAGGAAAGGCAGGAATATATGGGGACCCTTGATAGCCTGGATGGAAAGAAAAGATAGACAAGGGATTGGATAAATATGTATAAATATAGTGAAAATACAATCAGGATGTATAGTAACAATGATGTATGAACATGTAAAATAACTGTCAATTGCTAATTGCGCTATTTTGGTCAATATGAAAGTATTAAATTTGACAAGTATATGTAATAATGTTATAAGATATGTATAAGATGTCTGATTTCAATAAAAAAAAAAGAAAAAAAAAGAAAAGAAAAACAGGCCCAGCACCTTAAACAGAGTAAGAAAACAAGAGGGCCACACACATGTGAACCACGTAGTACCGTTTGCTTGAGATTTTGAACATGAGGACGTACTCCGTGTTGTGTTTGACGGTAAAATGCAACACGAACAGGCGATCCGGGAAACACTGCCTACCCACAGAACTCCGCGTACCAGAGTTTTTTAACCACATTGCAGAGTTTCACATAGCTCAACTCCGCAAACTCCGCCCAGACTTAGCCACATCCAAAGCTCAGCTGCCAATTTAGATGTAATCATTGACACAGTACGATTCCCACAAAAGCAAACAAATGTGCATTGCCAAATTATAGCAAGGTGGCTTGTTGGATTTTCAGCTGATTGCATGTTTATGCCGACCAGTATTTTAAAGAGCAGTGTTGAATATTGCAATCCGACCTATGTAGCAATAGGTCAGTACCCAGAATTGTAAAATTAGAGTGGGTCACGATATCCAATTTAACTAATTAATAATAATGAGTTATATCTCTAATTGTGTCACTCTAATTTGCCTGTGTCAATATATAGCACCATGTCTGTGCTTGTGGTTAAATAAGGAAAGCTTTAATTTAAAATGGTACCCATTTTCTTTAAAGGAACTAGGACTACATTTAAAAAATATACATATTTCTATTAAGTGCACTGAGCACTGTAAACGGCCCTGTAGGGCGCTGCTCACTCTCCCCGAATCTTTTTCAAAATGTACAAAGGGGAAAGAATGCAAATGGGAAAGGGGACATGGAGTTGTCTGTCTCGATGACAATAGGTGTGCTGTGCAACACTTTCAGTAAGGCCTCCTTGGTGGTTTTACCATATGCCTTGTAATACCGGCATATTGTGATCTTAGAGAATTTAGAGAGCCGGCCACCTAAAACTGTTTGGTTACTGTTTTCATTGTTTGAGAGTGTGATTGTTCTTCTATCCCTTCATGCTCTGTACCACCAGGATTGGGCACAGTAGGAGAAGTACTATGAAGGACATGTGCCAGTGTTGCAAAGGTAAAAACACTCTCTGTTATCATTGTCATCACCATTATCAAAGTCCAACTCCAACTCCAATGTCCAACTGTGAGAGGTGTAAGATGCAATTAATGTGCAGATTCATGAGACAAGTGGCTTCCCTGAAGCTAGTGAACCTTTACCCGAATCCACTGTTGCCACAGATGCTGGGAACAGACCTCCACGTAGAACGTAGCATTGCAAAAGCCTTTTGCGATGCTGTGCTTGTGCAGCATGGCCAAAGTTTTTTTTAAAAAGCAAAGAAAATGCACAATGGCATGGCTGCAGAGGCCATGTCATTTTGTATGCATCGTACATGCATCATTACGCATGTGAGTCTGCAAAATGTCGCCACTGCCATATTTTTTAATTTACCATTTGACATGGATCTGTACATTTAAAAAAATGAAAAATAATTACTGAGAAATCATTTTCAAAGATGGAGTGGCTGGCAGATGTTTTCTGTTTGGTCCTCTACAAATTAAAAAAGAACACTACATTTTTTTGTTTTAAATTTCGGGCTTAGGGTGGGCACAGGAAGGGGGAACATGGAGAGTCGGCAGCAGGAAGAGAAAAGTAGCACATTAGGGAAAGCCACACAGTGCTTAAGTAATAAGAAAAAAGTAATTCTATAAAAGTGAGCAGTGGATGGATAAAAGCCAGGCAATCAGAGATGGTAAAGAGGCTATTATCCTGGGGAGGGACACATTCATGACGGGCAAGCTGGGACAAGGAACGACATTGAATGAGGAGCAAGCAATAGAGAGTGACAATAAAGCCAACCAATGTATGCCCCAATGCATTTTTAGTAAGCCCACAATAGGTATTTTGCAACCAGAAAGCTTGACCTAAAATAAGCATACCACTACAGCACTGCAAACTTACTAGGATCTGTTACACAATGTCATAATACTTTCCATTTCTCATTTTTCCAGAGACTGGTGTTAGGGCTGATGCCATAGATTTACCAGCGTACCAATGACTGTAGTTATAGCTACCTTGAAGTGTGTGGATGTTCAAGATGTTTGGAGTTGTACATAATGGGCAACCGTTTTTTCTGGCTGCTCACAAAGTATTTGTCCAATGTTGACAAATAAGATAACACTTATAATATACAGTAATTTTGAGCTACCTGTAAATTAAACATTTCTTATAATTTTGTATCACCGGATAAGCATGTGGGATATATTATCATTTCATCGGCAAATATATTGCTTTGAAAAGAATTGAATTCTTTGTTGTCTGACATTGAGGGTTCTTTTCCCAAATGATAGACTTTAAGGGGCCGATTCCGATTCGGCCCGGAAATCTCTCCGACCGAGCCGGACCCGGAGAGATATCCGACCGAATCGGACCCGTGCAGCCCGACCGAACGAGTATGATGCGCACGTATGCCATCAGACTCGAGTCGGTCGGACTCCCATTGAAGTCAATGGGAGCCTGTCGTACAACGGGTACGCGGGCTCCCATTGACTCAATGGGTGCGATGCGGACAAGTGCGCCCCCTACAGCATGTACGTGGCGAAGCGATTCGCGCCGTACACGCACAGGTAGGGGGGACCCTTGGGTCCCCCCTGTGTGCGACTCACATGGCTACGCGAACAGGGGGGTCCGACACGGACCCCCAAAGTAAGGCTCCGACAGCTCTTTCGAGCCGGAGTGCGCGGCTCGGTCGGACTGCTCGCGGCGCGCATCGTACTTACCCGGCCGGGGAACGTCTCCATTGCGCGGTGCGAGTCGAGTCCGTGCGAGTCGGTCGGTGAGGTTAGAGCCGGGATCGAGTCGGTCGGAGCGGTCGGGACGCCCCGACGAGTCGGTCGGCGATTTCGCATCGTACTCGCTCGTAAGGACACGCGTACGGATCGGTCGGGTAATAGGGCTCCGAATCGGATCCGGTTAAGCCGAATCCGATTCGGAGCCCTACCGGCCGAGATCGGAATCGGCCCCTAAGTATCTAAAGCATTCCTTTGAAATGAGAGCTGCTTCTGCATCACTGCCATTCCATCATTCTACAAATATGTCTTTGTCCTTTCACAAAGAGTACTTGCTTTGTTCTGTCTGCATTACTTCAATGTATCCATATATGTGTGAATGTGCCATTATGAAATTAAGACCTTGAACACTCGAGTGGCAGGGTAACTGACATCTATGAAAGCAAGGTTTTGTTGACAATCCTCATTTGGAGAAGTTGCAACTTTATCACGCCGACTCTTGTTCTTTCAAGGGGGAGAGCTTTTGTTTATTTCCTTTTAGCATTCAATGCGAAGCATGTAGAGGATACATTGTGTACCCTTGTCTAGACAACTGCTGCAGTCCCATGAAGAGTCTTAATGGTATAAGCATTTGAAAGACCAAGCTGAGTCTGAAAAGAAAAATAGACGATTTAGATGCAAGCTAAGCTTCTTAAAATGCTTTTAGTCGATTTACTCAGAATAGGTAGATTATTATTTTTTTTTTAACCCAGGTTTTTCGCAATTATTAAAATAATTTCATGTCATGGCGTGACACCTTTACTCTGAAAGTGTGGCTGACCTGGTTCGCTGCATTTGAACGTTTGCTGTGCTTCTTTAAGTCGTTCAGAAAGTGTGAAAAGCAAGCAAAACCATTTCAAAATCTAGCTCATGGTGATGTCATTTAACGAAGCAGGATTACCAACAGATGACTTAAAGGTTGCATTGCGAGTTAAGCCTTGTTGGGCCTGGCCCTTTTTGCCGGGTTATCCCCAGATTTGTTTGAGTTCTTTTGCTGAATCTGTTTTTGTCAGTATTAGGACTCTTTGCACTTTCCGTGCCAACCAGTGGTAAAGTGCTTGTGTTCTCTCCCTAAAATATGATATATTTGTCATATACCTGATTGGTAAATTTAATTTACATTTCAGTCCCTAGTAAATGGTACTACATGTACCCAGGGCCTGTAAATTAAATGCTACTAGTGGGCTGCAGCACTCACTGGGCCACCCACTAAAGAAGCCTTGCAAAACATAACTCAGGCCTGCCACTGCAGCCTGTGCGCTGCTTTAAACAAAGGTCGAAGGAGAGCATCTTTTTTAGAATGAACGGATCCCCACCCACCGAATTGACATGCTTTTTTTTCCACTTTGTTTTTTTTGCAGAATTATGCAGTCATCTGTGGACATCACAGTGCACGTGGTTACAATTTGCGAAGTTAACATAAGGGGAATAAATAAAATGCACTACAAACATCCGAGTGCCCTCCCAGTGTCTGCAACAATCCCAAGAATAACCTGGGGCTAGGTCCACGGTCAACATCATACTGCACAGTTCTCTGTGCCAGATGAATTTCACAACTTCATGAAACAAACAAGTGTAACAATAGTAAAAAAAAAAAAAAAAGAGGGACAGAATACAAAACCAAGACAAACTCCTGCAGTGATTGGTGGTGGTGATACAATACAAAACCAAAACAAACTCCGGCATGATTGGCTGTGGTGATACAACCTAAACTTTCTCAAGTCATATAAACGGTCTTGAATACATTGTGGAGTCCATCTTCCTGATTCCCCGGGGTGGACCTACTACTCAGTGGGGCTATGGTACGGGGCATCTGGTCAGGTAGCAATTATCAGTTAACATAGTCATGGAGTATGCCAAATATCCGGAGGCAATTTCAGAGGGAACTCCAACTCTTTTCCCTGTAGGACCCATAGGGGGTTGGCCAGTCCCAGCAAGGTCTCCAACCCAGGGGTCACCACTCTCAGTGCTCTCTCCTAAACCATTCACCCCAGCCAGCAGCCATCATTCAACCAGTGGGTAGGCTTCCTGCACTCGCACCTGTGAGGAGGGAGTCTCTGCCTGTGTCGGGTCCACCGTGTCTCCACCCGGCTGCTCAGCTGACTGTAACCACTCCAACAAGTTTCCTCAAGTCTCCAAGTCACATTCAGCATTTTCCTCTGTTCGAACGGAGCGTAGGCAGTGCTCCTCAGCCACCCCCCATTCACACATAGCAGCCTTCAATTTAGCCATGTGTGGGGGTGCAGAATGCGTCCAATGTATAGCAATACAGCGTTTTGTCAACACTAGCCCCAATAGGGTAAATTTATACTGCATACGGCTCCTTGGCTTGGGAGCTGGCAAAACCCCCAGAAGACAGTGTTTGGTCAACGCCTCAACCCGGGCTCCAGTAGTGTCCTGCAGCAATTTCACGACCCCCGTCCAGTATACCTAGAGGCGAATACAAGCCCAGGTCATGTGTGTAAATGTTGCGTATTCAGTAACGCATTGGGGGCACGTCAGTGCATGCGTTGCATTAAAGCGCGACAATCAGTGACGGGTCAGGTGTGTGTGATGCAGGTAGTGAAATTGTGTACGTTTAAAACAACCGTTCGGAATTGACATGCTCCATCATCAGGTCATACTCCTTGTTAGGCGGGCACTTTAATGCCCATCAGACCCCTCGAGGGGGCTCTTTGCTGGAGATCTTTTCTCTTGCCGACCTGGTTGGAAATGATATATTAATCAGGCACTTAATATTACTACCTTAAAAGGGTCAGCGGTGACTCATCAGCACCTAAGGAAGGTAAGCCTAATCTATTCCTAATCTTTACACTTTACCCATGTGTAGTGTGTTCCCAGGTGGTGCAAAGCAAAAGTCAAATATTATTACAGCTTACACTACTACTGCAGATGTATGTGCTTTCATCAAAGCTCTCAGACCTGTAATAAAGCAAAAATGATAATAAAATAATTAAAGAACATAACACCGTTTAGAAAGCAATGGTCATCGTTCCTTCACAGTTGTGCCTCTTGATTTACCAATGTAGAGGAGTGATCATGCTGAAAACACGTGTGGTGTCATTAAAATCATGTTTTTAAACACACCCAAAATGGTGTTTAAATCAATGTATGTAGGCTAACACTCATCAGAATGCAATCCATTCTAGCACCTCACAGGTAGCTGCTCACCTTATTACCCATTAGGTCGGGCCCCTTGGGTGATCGTGGATGTGGGACTCCCGTTATAACTTATCTGGAAAAAAAAATCAAAGCTACCAGTGAGGACATCTACGCACCTCCTGACAAGCCGCCATACTCATCTTTTCCAAACCACTTACTTGTTGAAATGAGAAGTCTCCATCGGCATGTACTTTTTACCATATCCCTGGAAGTAGGGGTATCAGCTACATCTCCGGTTTTTAATACCGGCTCCAAATGTTTACTCATGCCCGTAGGGAGAAGCCATGCCCCAACTCCCCACACAGCTGCGTCATCGGGCTGCCCTTAGGAGCTGGGGTGAGACTGTTTTTAAAATGTATCTGGTTGTTTAGTCGGGGCTCTCAGGAGAAAGGCCAACGTAGTGAGCGAATGATCTCGCACAGACCTTTGACGAGATATCAGCATCATTGTTAATGTGTTAGACAATGATATAACATTCCTTTAAGAGAATGTTCTTCTACATTGTTTGATTATTGAGGACAAATTAATGGAGCACACTTAAATAATTCCAACCCTTCCTGTATGCTTAACTCTTCCTCTATATAATTATGATCTTGTGTTCAGGTGTCTCAACTTGAGAGGACAGCTTAGGAGTCAATACCAGGCAATATGGCAAACTACTGGGAAGAGTATGATTAACATTTGGGAATGCATTATTTGAAATGTTAATAATTTGATATTATGGGGGAGGGCACGCGGCCCCCAAACAAGATGGCCACCTAGGCCGGGAGCTCCTGACGTCGGCAGATGACCGGAGCTATTTGGAGCCTGTGTAGTTCGCAATTTTACCGCAAAAACAGGAGTTTTGAATTTCGGAAGGCAGGGTGAGCCTATATTGCTACTTCAATGGCATTTTGGTGATTTCTGTGACCTTATTTCAGGTGCTTTCTATTTTTGCTCACTACGGCGGCCATTTTAATGCATCTGGCTTCCAACTGAGGAGATTATTTGCTCCTGCCTTTCTTCTGATATATTGACGCAAGAGCTTTTGCCATTTCACTCCACTATTTTTAAGGATCTTTTATGATGCAGTGCTCTCCTTTGGCATCCCTGCTGTACTCTACATAACCTACATGAGGCTCAACATGCTGAGGTAATTTTTTCTTCCATTCTTAATTCGTCTGTGAAGCTGTATCTTTTCTGACATTGGAGGTTCGAATCTGTTGTTTCCAACCATTTTTCCTTCTATTTTTGGGTTGAACCTTCCTACAAGCTTTATGTGCAGATTGAAGAAATTTAAGGCGTCTCCTCTTCACGCCACCTCCTCTTCACAGAAATTAACGTTGTTCTTAAAATCAGCCAACTGACGTTTGAGGGGTCCTCCATCTACACCCAACATTTCATCCTCATCCTCTTTATCAGCATAAACTGCTCCGACAGCGTCCTCTTCTACCTACAAGAGAGGTAAGCAGGACCCCCCCTCTCCTGAGAAATCCTCTTCTCCTATTTCTCTTGACGTGGTACTTGAAGAAATTCGAGCATTCTGTCCTTTTGTGGAGGAAACTAATATGCACATTCAGAATTTGAATGATAAATGGTCTCAAATGGAATCCAGAGTCACGGTTCTTGAACAACGTGTCAGTGATGTGCATGATGAATCTTTGAAAATTACAGTATTGGAGAAAGAGGTGGCGAAACTGAAGGCTCACTTTGAAGACTTGGAAAATAGAAATAGAAGGAATAACCTCCGCCTCCATGGTCTTCAGGAAGGACTGGAGGGAACGGACCTTGCTTCCTTTTTTACTTCCTTTTTGCCTCAGCTGGTGGACTTACTTGCTTCGTCACACTTGAATATTCAGAGAGCTCATCATCTAGGTCCTCGTCCTCTCTCATCCTTCTCGTCATCCAAACCCAGAGGTGTCATCATGTTTTTTCCGGAATTTACTGATTTATTGAAAGTCCTCAACACAGCGAAAGCTAAGAAGCAGCTTCTATTGCAAGGTTGTACAATTTTGATTTCACAGGATGTCTTGAGAGCTACAGCTGCCAGGCGGAAGGAGTTCCTAGATCTTCATCCTCAACTACGCTCTTTGGGAGCCCCCTTTGGTTTGTTTCATCCTTGCCTCTTCAAAGTGACATTCCAGAACAAAACTTCCTCCTTCACTGCTCCTGCAGAACTGCAACAATTTCTTCATCTTCATTTTTCTAGCTCTATGGAGTCTTCTGCTTCTTCGTCAAGATGAATGATTTTTGTGCTGGAGGGCCTCCTCCTGCATAATATCCCAGTTTTTGGATGTTAGTTCTCTTACTTATTCTTATGCTCAATCTCTTGTGCTTTCCTTAAAGCCATAGTGTTTTTTGCGATTACTGACTAACCTTATTTTTTCTTTTCAGGTTCCTTCATGTTCTTATCCTAGTCATCTACCTTGTTTTGTTCCGTTAGTCTCTCGACTCATCTCCTGTGCTGTGCCGTCTTGCCAGTGCTGTCATCGACTCCCCCCAAGTATTCATCCTCATCAGGTATGTTTCCGCAGTTGTCATTTTTGACATGTACTGTCTCTC
This sequence comes from Calotriton arnoldi, assembly GCA_963921515.1. Taxonomy (NCBI): domain Eukaryota; kingdom Metazoa; phylum Chordata; class Amphibia; order Caudata; family Salamandridae; genus Calotriton; species Calotriton arnoldi. The sequence continues at coordinate 183,008 of CAWUFW010018102.1, read as the reverse complement.
TTTCTTTGATCTTCTCTACTTTCTCCCTCAATTTTTCCCCTGTATCCTTGTTTCTCTTCCTTTTCCTTCTGGTTTCTTTTTAGATATTTTCATGTCTGATGTTCCTTATTGTCCTATAAGACCGATGCTCATGTTAGCTCTTGCCTTTCAACAGATTTCTATTAATTGGAAGTGTGCCTCTAATATCTCTTATACAGCCTGGTGGAATAATGTTTGCCATTATCATAGATTAGAAACTGCCTTCTCCTCTATGTATTTTCCATCTGCTAATAGAGTTTTATATTGGTTACCTTTGACCTATTTTTTGGATGATGTTGCCAATAAATCTCCTTGTACTTCACCTGAAAATTTTAAACCACCATGATTTTCTATTTCTCTGCCATGAGCATTAGTTTGATAATCCTTGTTCAGGTTTTTGTATTGCATAATTCCTCCCTTTCCTCATCATAGTTCAAAATTGTTAAACAGCTTCAATTATTTCTGATATTTTGTTATTCTTCATTTATTGTTTATCCAAGTTTTTGTAACTGCTTTTACTGTCATTATATCCTCCAATAAAGCTGCTTTACCTTAAAAAAAAAGAAATGGATATTATCGACAATTGGTTGATTCAGAGGTGAATGTGCTAATAAACTATGGATTTGAGTGATCGTAGATGGTAAAGACTGATCAAATATAGCAGCAGAACTGAATTTGTAGGAGATTTAATCTTCCCATCTGAAAGAAGTCTGTGATTAAGTGTTTCAAGAGAAAAGTGGATTTGATAGACATGAAGGATTTTTCCTGTGTTCATTTTAATGTAATGAGTCTTTTTGAAAGTTCTTGGCTGCTGTGGTCGAATCCTTACATACCAAAGCAGTGCTTAATTTGTAAAGTAATAAGTGTTGGGGCCCTCGTCAGAAGACCACTGCAGGCTTGCACCACCCATTGCCTTTGCCAGTGCTGACAATGACAGCACCAACACACTACTAATCATCACTCTCTTAAACGTGAGACAATTCCAGGCCCCCAAAGCTAAAAAAACTGGTGTGGGTGGTAGGTATTAGTAATTTTTTTTATTGTGCATTGAATTAATGAACAGTTTTGTCCTTATCTCTAAATTTGAGTGACAGTGCCACCATGTGTGGACTGTCATAAGTGCCGGTGCTGACAATTAAGTGCCAGTATTGAGTACTGGAAACCACCGACTCAAATTAAGCATTGTACCAAAGTACAATTACGCAGCTGCTCAAAACGTACTGGTTCCATAATAAATAATAATGCTCTGCAACAGCTTGTTTCCTTTGCTTTGGGCTGGCATGTGGCATGACACGCATCTCACGGGAGCAGGCAGTTTATCTAAATGTTGGTGCTACCCACTTAGGGTCAGCCTGTAACTGAGAGGAATCAAGGTACATTTTCAAAAATACTACTCCTAAGTCAAGACAGCATGTGATTACTCTGTGAAACAGAGCTTTTTCAATTCATATAATTTTGAGGTTGTGACAGTGGCATTGCCACAGTTTGCATGAGCACCCCCCCCCCCCCCTCCCTGGACAAACCACTTTTCTGCCCCTGCTCTCACAGTTATTGAATGTAGATAAATGTAATGACTACAGATAAATATGTCTCCTCCTTCAATTGCAGGCATCTGTATAGCACTGCTTGTGCCATATACTGAAACTGATAATTGAAACTGGTCACGCAAAAATAAATGTACTAAAATAATTATTGTAACCTATATTCAGGATTGATTTTTGTGTCCTATTCTCTACCTTTTTTGCATCCTGTGGTTGTTTTGCAATAAGTCAACATTTCAGCTCAATACATTACATAACCTATGTTAATCCTGTTGAATGAAGACCTGAAAAACAGGGTGCTGTACTTGACAGTAAGTTGGAATCCTCCTTCCATGGTTCAGTGCCTGTAGTTGAAATAAACGTGGCCCCAGACAGTTCTATCTCAGGTTCTTTTTTTCTAGGCTCAGTTGTGCTTTAATTCTACTCGATGTACCAAGGAGCACAGACATATACTGACTGAGATGCGCAGTGCTGCTGACCCAGAGAGACCTCTACTGGGAGGTGAGACAACTGGAAACTATTGTGCCGTCCCCAGAATAGGCTTTGGACCTTCTTTGCTATTATACCACCTGCATCATGCAGGGACTGATAACCCAACAACGAACACAGAAAGATTGGATACACCTGATTTGAAGCTCTGTTCGAGTCTCACCCTGTTAATGGCATAGAGCTGAAAATTCCAGTGTGTCTGTAAAAGTGCATAGGCTCTGCTTCCAAAAGTGATCTGAGTGGCATGCCGTCACCTAAACGGACATTTTTAGTCACTGAGTAGTAACTGAGGCTATTTAAAGGCAATAAGGAGGCAGAACAACGTCTTCTCTTCGTTTACCCTTTTAGTATGGAGGACGTGATGCTCACCTCCTCCACATTACATTTACACGTTGGAGGATGTGAACATCACTTCCTCCTACTAGAGGTAATCCCCATGGTGCCTGCAACAGAGGTATTCCGTTTTAGAGCCGCCACCTTAGACTGCAGGTGGAGAGCATCTCCAACAGCATCAGGCTTTCTTTTTGTGAATAAGTGGGTATGGTGTGCTGTTGTCATCAATATTGAAAATGAAAGTAAAATGAGCCATCAGGATTCGCTCCAATATCAGGCATCAGCCAGTATTTCTGCCCCCAGGGGAACGCCAAATGGGGAAAGTACTCCCTCTCTGCCAGCCACATGTCAAAACTTTGCTAAGATAAATCCCAATGTCCTCTTACTTGCCATGGAAAACAGCTACAGTACCCACCCGCTGGATCAGCCTCAACGCTGACCAGCCCTGGGCATTTCTGAAACCTGGAGACCATAATGATCTGCAAAAGTCAAAATATGGCTCAGGAAACACTATTTTTCCAATATTTATGTGACAGAAATCTTTGGCACTTCAAGTCAATGACTGAGGCCTTACCTCCCTGGATTCCCACATTACCATGATGAAAAGTCTACTCCTCATGTGTGGGTGTACCTAACACATCATAGGAATGGTCCAAAAGTGTAACCAGTGAAGACCATATTGACACTACATTGAAATCACATTTATTGATCAGGTCCTGTCACAAGCAATAGACCCACCTACACAAGAAAAGTACTGCTTTTAATTGGAGAAGTTTCAAAACCTTGGTTGGTAGGCCTTTTGTCAACTCCTGCAGATTTGAGAATGTGAGAAAATTCTGTATTCTTGCCAAAATCTGACATTTTTAAGGCATTCTGCTTAAGATTCAATAGTAGTTTCCATTAAAGAGACATCACCCTGGAATCCCCAGATGTCTATTTTCAGAAGTGTCTTGGGTTGGTAGGTTTCCCTGGGTGCCAACCTTCAATGGGCCTAAATCACAACAACCACCTATATCTTCAAAAGATTGAGATTCAATGGAAAATATTTGATGTTTCTGTGATGCATTTTGAAACCTTTGCTGTTGTGGGTGATTGGTCACCCGCATAAGTGGGATACTGTTTTTATTATGAGTGTATGAATGCTGGGTATTAGGACTTTCCTGTAAATGTGAGAAACTTTTGTGGTTTTAGCCAATGTTTGACATTTTCAGGCCATTCTTGATGTGGTATGGTAGTGGGAATCTTGCAAGCTACACCACTTTAGACCCCCTTGTCTGTCTAGTCTCCAGAAATTTCTGAAAATGGTATGTTCCCTGGGATGCTGCCATACAGGAGCCCAAGAAGCCCTGTTACCCACATATCCAGAGAGATTCAAATTCTATAGAAAAATCATGATATTGCCACATTTCATTTTAGGGGCTTACCTGTTGTGGGTTATAGGCCCTCCCCCAAAACATGGTGTACCACTTTTATTGGGAGAAGTGTTAAAACTTTGGGTCATAGGACTTTTGTCAATCACCACAGGTTCTGAAATGTCCCCTCACAGAAACATGAGGAAATTCAGTGATGTTTGCAGGGCATTCTTTGCATGAACTGATAGTGGAATCCACTCAAATTACTCCACAATGGGTTCCCAAGGGTTCAGAAATGCCTAGGGTTGTTAGGTTTCTCTGGGTGGTATCTCACCCCAGGCACAAATACTGCAGCTGCCCACATCCCCTGAAAGATTGAAATACCAAGTTAAAATGTAGATGTCTCACCATTGCTTTTAGAGGCCTTTTCCTGTCACAGGTGATAAGCCCATCATCACAAGTGGGGTACTGTTTTTATCAAGAGAAGTGTGGGAACACAGAATAGTAAAACATTTGTTATCATCTATTGAATTTCTCTCCATTTTAGTCCTCTGAATGTAAGTCAGTGTGCAAGAAATAACTATTTTTTCAAAAAGCCCTCTGAATCACATTCTAATAAGGTAACTCCAGTTTGAGAATTGTTTGAATAATCATGTTAATATTGAGAAAGTTGATGTCAATATGAATAATGATACATTCATGTATTAAAACGAAGTCACATCTTTATTGATAAATTCGCCTGTTACGAACTCCACGTCAATCATGACTCAGAAATACGCAGTCAGGCAGGCGTTGAGACCCGGGCCCAAGGTCACTGATTGACAGGTCACAGGTAGGGTAGCACATGGCCAGCAGACAAACGGGTGAACAGGAAACCCCAGATCAATCCCTCAGATAGGCGCAGCGACCACACAATGGTCCAGATAGATTAGGCCTGGGCCGAGTTCCGCTACGGAGATCTAGGAGAACCTTGGCAAGCAGGATACAAAAAGCAAAGTCAAGTCCTTTTACTGTTCCAAGACAGAAGTAGCAGGCCAGCACAAGACAGCAAGAAGCAGAGTGGCAGTTCCCCTCCTACAGCGTCTACAGCTCTTCTTCTTGGCAGAATCTCCTCTTGGTCCAGGAGTGTTCTAGAAATGTGGGGTCACAGCTCCAGTACTTTTACCAGTTTCTGCCTTTGAAGTGGGCACACTTCAACAGATAGTCTTTGCACAAGCACAAGCTACTGCCTTTCCCTGTCCTGGCTCCAGACACACTACTGGGGGGTGGAGACAGCTTTGATTGAGGACAGGCACAGCCCTATTCAGGTGCCATTGACAACTCCTCCCACCACTCTAGCTCAGGAAGACCCATCAGCCTGGTGATGGGCATATCAGGATACACAGGGTACACCTCTGCTCTCTTTGTGTGACTGTCTAAAGTGAATGCACAAACAGCCCAACTGTCAGTCTCAGTGAAAGGTTGATTCCACAGGCAGGCAGAGACAGAATGGTAAAGTAAGAACATGCCCACTTTCTGAAAGTGGCATTTTTAAACACATAATTTAAAAACAAACTTCATTAAAAGATATATTTTTAAATTCTGAATTCAGGGGACCCAAACTCAAAATCTGTATCTCTTCCCAATTGAAAGTTATACTTGTAAGAAGTTACAAGGCAGCTCCAATGATAACTTATGGGAGAAATAGTCTATGCAAAAATGAAATTGGCAGTATTTCACTATCAGGATGTGTAAACATACCAGTACATGTCCTACCTTTCACATACACCACACCCTGCCCATGGGGCTACCTTGGGCCTCGCTTAGGGGTGCCTTACATGTAGAACAAGCATTGGCATAGCCAATAGGTCTCGCCTTTGGGACCTTATAAGTGTTTAGCCATGTAACAGTTGATGTTGTTGCACCAAGGATATTGCGCTGCATAACTAAATACTTACAAGGTCCCAAAAGCGAGACCTATTGGCTATGCCAATGCTTGTTTTCATATATATTTGTTGTTGATATTGTGTTTTTCTCATACAAGCATAGAGCTGCAAAAGTTTGGTTGTTGATTTTATTTGGTGATAATTTTGTATGACAATATTGTTTTACTCGACATAGCGACATAGCGAAAATTACTATTCCCACCCCAGTGAGTGCAACAGTAGGGTAAGTGTTGGATAGTGTAGGGGTAAAAATTACTATTCCCACTCCAGTGAGTGCAACAGTAGGGAAAGTGCTGGATAATGTAGGGGTAAAAATTACTATTCCCATGTACCCCAAAACCCATACCCAGCCTAAAACAAAAAAATCTCCATTACTTACCTTATAATGCATTGTAATGGCATGCGTTGTAATGGTATGCATTGTAATGGCATGCGTTGTAGTGACATGCATTGTAATGGCATGCGTTGTAATGGCATGCGATGTAAAGGCAGTTGCGTTGTAACAGTTGCATTGTAAAAGCAGTGCGATATAATGACTGCGTTGTAATGGATGTTTCCCTTCCCAGCCAACCACAGCACTGAGACAGCCCTGATTGCAGCCACCAAAGACATCAGGACAGAATGTACGGAGGCCACTTTGAGTGGTAGTCCAGAGGACAGCCATTCAAAGCATTGCAAACAGGTATAGGTTTTCAAACTTAAATGGACGCTTGGCTTATACCCCTTGGCAAGCTGGAGTGATGTGGTCGGTCCTCTTCAGACCGAGGACAACCACTTAGTTTTTCCCATTTTGAGCGAGGCTGCCATGAAGCCCATTGCTCTCACAGATACTGTAAAGCCAACTGTGACGATGGGTCCAATGTGGTGTTCATCTTTTAAGTGACTTCTGCCCTGTCCTCTTCCTCCCATGCTGATTTTGTAAACAGCTTATTGTGAGGTTGTTTAACCGAGGGTTGCAGTTAATTTATCTGTGAGTGAAACACCATCAAAAAGTTTAGGGTCAAGTATAAGCCTGAAAGAGGCACATTCTGCAAATATATGGATCTTAAAAATATGCTTTTGAAGTATATATGAGGTTCATGACATACACGCAAAAGTCTCTATTTAAGGGTGTAAAGGTTAAAAATAAAATATCACTTGGAAATCAATTTACGCACACCACACTAATGTAATACAGTGCCGACATTAGCTCCCAAAGAGGCATGAGCGCTCCTGAGTGGAGATAACCTGAAAACTTTGAGATCGCCGACAAAGTAATGGGTATCTGAGTAGTCACAAATATCTTCATGAGCCATTCCCACCCAGGACACAGCCAGAGCATGACTCTTATGAAGGGTAGGACCAAATAGGTTTCAAGGAATAGTGATGGCCTCGTACAGCGGGAATATCAGTGGAGATGCAGAGAAAGAGGACAAATATTTACTACATGGAGAAAAAGGAAAAATATGTGCAATAGCACAGACCTTTAGGCGTTTTCACCCGCACGGATGTACTCCATGAAAAACTGCATTCAGATGGCCTTTCACATAAATGCAAGTGAGAACTCAAAAACATTTTCAAAGAGAACTCATGGGGACTTTTACAGATTTCCATGAACACTCTTGGGAACTTTTGCAAATTCCGAAATTTCAGAAATCTGCACCCATGCATCATGGCATTCTGTTGGTGCGGATTTATCTTTTTTTTTTTTTTTTTTAATCAGGCCCTGTTTGAATATTTCTGCCCTTTAATGCTCATTTGTAATCAACCATTTACTGTCAACTCTGAGGAAGTGACAAGGAAAGCATAACCCATTGATCAGGAAAATAATTATCGTGCTAAATCAAATAGGTGCGAATTCTTCAAACTTTTAGTGCACCTAAGTAAATGATCCTAGACATGAAAATAGCATCTATGAAAGATTCTAATTCACAAAATCAGGGTCTGTGAATTTTTTCCACGGCAGATAGCACCTACTTCTGTGGAATGACTTCTAAGCGTTAAAGAGTTTCAGCAGTGATAAATATGAGTGTGGTGAGGAAAACCAGTGTTCTCATGGGTGTGTCAATGGAAGTGGCAATGCCAAGGTGGGTGCACCCACAACGGTGTAGCTATATGCACATTCACAAAAGGTGCCATTGAGTTTCTTCACGTTTCGTGCTTCTAAGCTTACACCTACCTTCAATAGGTAGAGGTGGTGCAATGAGCAGGGCTTTAAGTGGGCCGGGTCCTGCCGGTGCTCAGCACCGGCAGTTCTTAAAAGCAGGTGCTGAGACGGGACCCTATCGGGCTCTCCATTTTTGCCCTCACCCTCATGGAGAAAAAGAAAACTTAACTCTGCAGCAATACCACCCTTCACTGCCTTTGATGTAACTTCAAAGAGACTCGTTTTAGTTCTTTCAGTTTCACAAATCGTTTCAGAATTGAAGCATTTTCAATATTATATACAAAAAAAACAAAGTTGTTGCTTATTTATTCATGCAACCAACAACCATTGGCAAAGCCAATAGTCCTGGCTTGTTGTAGGTATAATGTTACTTGTTGTATCATACATCTGAATGCAATAATCCACAGTTGTATGCATCGCTCTCCCACCCCACTTCCGGACTGTGCCCCTGTGCCCCACATCACCACAGATGGTCCAGTCGAAGCAGGAAGACGCGTTTTGGCGGCGGCAGGACCGAGGACAGGCAAAGTCAGGGAGGGAAGGTGCACGGAGCGGGGATCAGCTGGTGAATACGAGCTTGCATCATCATTGCTATGGCACTGATTAAAAAACAATATCAGCGCTAATGAGCTCATGGCAATAACATCACCCACCCTGAAATTGAAGGTTCATACATATATACACGCGATCACGCAGCGGCACACGCGCAGACGCACACCACATAGAAACTGAAGTTGTTACAATGATAGACTTCCACGGCGTCAGCTGAGTTCCGGCTCCCATGGGCCGTTTCCCATCTTTATTTGTTTATTAATGGAGTTTCCCGTCTCCCCTTGCTGTTATCTCCATTGTTGTGGCCCCCACGGGCCAGCACCTTCTCCCAGCCAGGAAAGCGAAGAGGCGACGGGGCGCACCTGCCCCCACAGCTGATGCCAGTCCGCTCCTGGGCTGCCTGCCGGACACCAGCAGGGAAAGGGGGAGAGACCAAGTCGAGGCGGAGGGGAGGGGGAGGCGTAAGAACCAGTTGGTTTACTTCTGGGTGGGGACTGCGCGCGTGACCTCCGGAATGGTGTCTGCTCATACTCTGGGGGAGTTTGGATGGCAGGCACTCCGTCACTATGCCAGTCGATCAACTTCTATTAGACAGACATGCTCCTCATTAAAACTCTATCGTTTTAATGACTGCAGTTTCTGCGCAAAACATATGCCGCCCCGTCTTCTTCCTCTCGCGCTGATTTTGTAAACAGCCCCCTGCTGTGAGTCGGAGGCCTAGCCCCGGCCTTTCATCACCCATGAGTCAAACTCCATCAGAAACAAGCACGCGCGCCTCGCGCTGAAAGTAAAAAAAACAAGTTTGACGAGGAGAGGAGGAGGCAGCAGGGGGAGGGGAGAGAGGAGGGGGCCTGCGCCTGTTTCCCTTGCGGGAGCGAGCAGGAACCATCTGTTAATTACAAACAGATGGTTTCAAAGCTCGCTCCCGCAAGGGAATCGCCAAACGTGCACGCGTTGCCATTCAAAGCAATGCAATGCGTGCACGTTTTTGCCTGAAAAACGGGATCGATTTCTAAAGGTCTCCTCCTACGCAGCGCATGCGCGCTGCGTAGGCGAGACCTAAAAAGGGAAGGATTGGGCCTGGCAAGTGGGTGTACTTGCCGGGTCTACATCGAAGTTTAAAACCGTACACACAGACACTGCAGTGGCAGGTCTGAAATATGGTTGCAGGGCTACTCATGTGGGTGGCAGAATCTGTGTTGCTGGCTTGCTAGCAGCATTTGATTTACAGGCCCTGGGCACTCACAGTACACTTTACTAGGGACTTAGCAGTAAATCAAATATGCCAATCATGGATAACCAATCACAATCGCAATTTACACAGGGAATACTTGCACTTTAGCACTGATCAGCAGTGGTAAAGTGCCCAGAGTTCTAAAGCTAGCAAAAACGAAATGCAACACAAGCTGGAGGTCAGAAGAAAAAAAAGACAGGGGAAAAACACGCAAAAGATGCCAGGTCCAACAGTTTTATTTTGGGCAATCCTCAAACCTTGTGTAGCTTTAGAATTCCAATGATATAGAAAAAGGAGACATATTTGGCACTGGATACCTTTTGTGGAAAAAAAAGGTTATGAAGGCTTAAGCCTAAACTACACCAAGCATCAAAAAAGTGCTCATCCCTGGGGCTGGGATGCTGCTGCACTTGAGGTGTTAAAGTAACAAGGCAATCTGTTTTGGTCCCTGCTTGTTAAGATCATCCTTTTTACTTTCCATAATCTATAGTTCATAAAGATATTTTTCACTGCACCCCCTCTCCTGCTTGTGTTCTGCTAAGTTCGATGTAACTCCCTTCAAGAATAAATCACAAAGGCAGTGGCACCTGGCAAAAGGAAACTTACATAGAGTTTCTATATTAGGTATTGAATACCTTCAAGCATTTTTAGGCAGAAGAGGACTTGAGCATATTTAAATATGCTGTATTCTGCTTCTGCCTGAAAGATGCTTGACTGTCTTGGATACTTAATATAAACAATCTATGTGAGTTGATAGCTATAATAAAGAACATTATTAATTAGGGTGTATGGAAGTCCATCACAAGTAATGAAGGGCCATATGTACATAGATTTTTCTCAGTTGCAAACGGTCTGATGCGCAGAATAGGTGTTTCCAATTCCCGAATAGCAAACAGCAAAACATTGCTTTTAAAAAATCACAAACTGAAACCTAAGTAAAATCCAACCTGTTAGGTCCATTAAATGGTTTCTGAAATGTAAACAAAAACTCAAAACCTGGCAGCAATGGCACAGAGAATACATGTTTAAAAAATGTATAGTACCCAAACTGCTACAAAGTAAAAAACACAAAAAAATAAAAATCCCACTCACAGTTAAAGAAACTAAAATGTCATAAACAAAATTACACCAAAATGACAAAAATCTAATAAGGTGAAGCAGAGATATGAATTTTTGAAAACTTTAAAAAAATATCACCACAAAACACTAACTGCCAATGATAGTCTATTGTTGCAGGAGAAAGAGACCTAGTCAGGATTTCACATTGACCTAGATGGAGTATGGGTCGGATACACCAACCAGATTCGTCTAGGTCAGACATTTAACCTTGGGATATAGTTTCTGAAATAGAAGACAACATTTTCCAGCATAGTAAGGTGCAGAATGTGTCCAAAGAAGTCCCCTTGAAGTCGGATAGCCACTGGTCATGGTACTGCAGAAGCTGTTGCATTTGGAGGAATAAGCTCAGAGCAGAAAAATTCAGATTTTGTGCCCAGGGAAGTCCTTCCGTCAGCTGGATACTTTTTGTACCTTTGCTCGGTCAACATTCCTATGTTTGATCTTAGTCTCTTTTTTTGGGGGTCCAGAATCCTCCACCAGAACAAGGTGGCAGGCTATATCGGATGATGAGTTCCATTTTCGCCATCTGCGGAGAAGCTCAAAGCCAGAGTCCAGGGAAGTTGTTTACTTGCCCAGATTGGGTTGGGTATTTGCTACCGGTACCTCAGGGGTCGCAAAGTCAAAAATAAATTTCAAGTCCAAACATTTCAGAGTTGTTAAGATAAGTTCAGTTACAGAAAGCCAAGGGTCCCAGGACCGAAGGAATGCCACTTCGGGGGTCAAGACTCACCCCAGCAAAGGTCACCAGCAGGGACCAGTTCAGGTCCAGTTGCTGCTAGTCAGCTTGGCACTTCAGGGAAAAGGCCTTTTGTAGCCTTTTGTGCCCCTGTAGCCACAGAGGAGGTCAACCAGCTGACCCTTGGAGTCCACGTCTTTCTCCTGGGTGCCAGGGGGAGCAGGTCCAGCCCTTCTCTTTTCCTCACAGGTCGCAAACAGTAAGTGAATTCCTTCTTCTGTTTTCTCGCAGGCCCAGAGGGTGGACAGAGGAGGGTGCCTTTGGGTTCCACATTTTGGTTGGTACCTGCTAGTTATGGGGACTCCTGACTCCTACCTAAACTATGGGATAAAAGAACCCAGGGTCAATCCTTTCCTGTTTTGCAGCATTTCCTGTTTGCCCTACTATAAAAAATCATCTCACAATGCACCTTGCTCCCAAAATGGGGGAACACTTCCTCCCTTGCGCAGAGCCTCTGTGCTCACCTACAGGTGTGACCAGGGAAATATGCAGTCCCCTCCTCTGTGGTCATTAAAAAGTGACTGTGGAGATAGCTCCACACCCACTGGGTTTGGTGCCACTTGCCTCAGGTAACAAAGGGTTTCCTTTTGCAGGTCTCACCCTACAATTACTTGTGAAAGGGCAGGCCCCTTTACACATTAATGAAGTTCTGGGTTCATCTCTCATTTTCAAGCAAGTGGAAGAAAACACCTTCTCACACCCAGGCCCTGTTCTTACGCAGTTTTCACACCTAATTAAGGTCACTTAGCCTCCAGGAGCGTCAGGCAGGGAGAAGGTAAAACTCTTAAAGTTACTTTTTCTAAATATTTATTAAAATCCAACATTACCACTGAATTGGATTTTTATAAATAATGCAAATAGTGGTTGAACTATTTTCCTAGCAGGCCCTTTTACCAAGTTAGCAGTAGTAAAAAAGAAATCCACACTCTGGTTTTCTATATTGGACAACTCGGCATTACATAGTGAAAATACTCTAGGGACATGGTAAAATTACATTTTTACATGTCCCACTTTTGAATACCATGCACCCTACTTTATGAGCTACAAAACCCACATGAGGTGAATTATTAATATTTAAAATGGAGTTGTTTCATTTGCCAAAAAGGTTTATTTTGACACGACAGCCTGCACATTTAAACTGCAGCAGTCAAGCTACAGCATTAGGCTTGAAGCCATGTTTTTCTTGTGACATTATTGAATAGCACAATAGGCGCAGCATTCCACAATATATTAACTTTCCATTCCATGGGTGTAGTCTTTACACCATATACTATGGCCTGAAGGATAGTCAAATATGTTAATCAGGGATGAGACAATTTATACATTTTTAAGGGATCAGAGCACATACACTAGACATGAGACATCAGTGCCCCAGTGTGCAGAGTTTAAAAACCACTAATAAATTCAGCAAAAAATAAGGATGATTATGCAAAAGGGAGCATTTATTCATCCAGGCCCTACCTTGGTAGTTTTCATTATTGTACGTAGAAAAGATATAGAAAATCCCTCTGCATTAGTGCCATCAGTTGCAGATTCACATCTTACTGCCAAATCCACTCCCTGTTAGGAGTTGGACCACCTAATCGGTTTTGGGCCTACACTCAAATTTTGCCTTTGACAGTATTGCCACTCTGTCAAGCTTAGTCCCAGCCACTAATTTGGTCGATGGGGAACCCTTCTCATCTGCACACCCCCTGCCTGGGATAGAGCTAACCCTAGCCTACCCACTGAGGCATCCCAGCCAGTAAATAATACCACCATGGTCAACACATTGATGTGTCACATCCTGCCTCCTGTGTCAGGCTTCTGTCCCCAAGTGAGGGCCAGCTCTTCCCAAAACAAAAGCAACCAAGAGAGGCCACTGGCAGCTGTCAGTGATAGGAACCAGGCCTCTAGCCATCCAATGACAGGTGAGTGCTCTGATCTGGTGCCTTTATTGGGGCTCACTTCTAACCATTTAGTCGGCACGCAGTCCCCCATTTGCTCCTAAGGTCCCTTTCTACGTTTTTCAGAGTGGGGGGCTACGACCTCAGGTTGCAGAAATCCTCCTTCCACTTTCACTTCTGCCACCTGAGGACCCCTTTCTCCTGTTACAGTGACAGTGCAGGCAGTCCCTCCAGGCCACCAGTGGCTTTGCCAGTGCGAGTTATGGGCCACTGGCTCTCTGGTCCTCCTATCATGGATGACATTCACCTCCTACTCCTTACTCTTCACCTGGGTCTTTGTACCTTCCACTGTGCAAGAATACCACCGGAGATATTGGTTGTGGGGTGCCCTGTGTGGCCACACCCTCCCAGCTCTTTTCTCACATATGGTAGCACACTGCCAAGAATCCAGTTTATGGGCAAGATACAGCAGACAATTTCTGCTCAGATACTGTTCTAGGGGACGGAGCCTTTCCAAGCCCATGGTCTCACTGGCTCAGGTATGCCGCAGGGCACTGACAGGAACCACATTCACTGTTACCCTCTGGAACTGATTTCTACCATTCCTAATGATCACCATTTTAGCTCCCTGGCCCACCTTCCAGGGAATGGATACTAGGTATCTCTGGTAGCCCTCCCCTAAAACTACACGTCACCCCTGTGGAGTGTCCACTAGTGTTAACCTTCGTCTTGGCACATGAGGAAACTGAGGGACCGAGTATGACAGTAGCAGTAAATTCATATGCGCCATATAAGTTTAGAAGCAACAACAACGCATTTTCCGGTGTTACCTCTCTTAAATAAGAGATTTAATACAGCAGGTCAAAAACAGACCCAAAAATATTTTGTGTGATTTATTATAGCAATAACAGTGATTAATCTCAGCACTGCCATGGATGTATCTCAAATCAACAATTAGCAGTATTTTTCCTTTTTCAGAATACTGCTGTTTTCTGGCTAGCAAAATCTACCCTTACTAATGTTATCTTCATTGAGGAAGTGTAATGAGCCCCAATGTATCCCAATATAGGCCTAGGTAGCTGCACAACCTTTTACGTACATTTGTCCTACCTTGCTCTACATAACGGCTCTGGCACTGACCTTTTACCTAGTTATGTGCCGAATAAATGTTGTGTGGTTTTCTTCAAAAACTAGCCTAATTTATTATGCATGAGTATTCTTAGTATCATATCTTAATCCTCTACCTAGGACATACACAGCAGGATTACCATCTTCTGTATAATAACTCTGTGCAAAAGTCACTGCTATCGTCATCCTTGAGCGACAGACCCACAGTACCATTACACATCTAAGCAGAACCCCTGAGGGTACCTTTCGGGTATAAAAGGACCACATCTCCACTGGGGAAACAGAGGAGAAGCTTCCATGCTGACACAAGATGCTGAGATTCTTGCACGTAGAACTTACAGCACGCAGTGGTCTGACATCCCTTGCGGGGTGTCCAACTCGAGACCAAGATGGGGTCCTTCATTCTCTCCCATCAGGTAATGGGGTTGGCTCTTTCCTAAGGGATACCTGGCTTTACACCCATATACATGCTAGTTACACTAAGGGACACTTAGATAGGGTCCTATAGTAGGAGGATGCTTGATTACTGCCATGTATCTATATGCCTGCATATGTTCACTGTTTTAGCACCATGGTAGAATTTTACCTTTTATTTACTCTATTGGTGCTTGTAATCTTATATATCTGTTTCTGTCTAATGATTGTAGCAACAAACATATTTTATACTAGAATGACGCTGGTTCAATAAATGCTTATTGAAAACGTCTCCATCGTTTATTCTGTGTACCTCTCTGAGACCAAGTGAGCACGAGTGACTGAGCGAAAAGTAGTGCACTGTTTCCACGATTCCTGAAGGATCAAGGGTTGTCATGTTCGATAGTTGCCAGAAACTATTCACTCTTTGGTAAGGTTAGGGGGCTTATGTTGGCACTGTGAGCTAGGTGGCCTAAAGGCCAACATATCATTTGGAGGTGTCTAGAATCAGTCTAGACACCAAACCCTCAGTTTATGTTGTCTAAACACGCAGATCCTATATAGATTTATAGGAACTACATGACAAGGCGCCCAACGTTGGTTTGGTTCTTATTTAACGGTCAAAGATGAGTAGTTCAGTCGTGCTTTCTCAGAGACCCCTACTCACATATTCCCAGAGATGTCTGGAGTGGGGAGGGAAAAATCCGCTGCAGCTGAGTAGGTATATCCTATGTATTGGCTGTAGGTCTGTTCAAGCTTGAAGGATTATAGTTCCCCACATTGTGCACAACCTTATCTCTTTTTCTAATAGATCCTCCCATAACGTCTCAAAATTCAGACGCTGGTACGAGTGGTGCAAGTGGGGAGGAAGCTGAGCAGGAGGGTGCTCAAAACATTTCAGAAAATTACAGAAATGCACTTACTATAAAATTAGCAGATTATGGTCTCCCATCATTAGGTGGGACCGTTACCTTCGTGATTGAGGTACACGAGGCATACAGGACAGAGGCGTTCTATTCTTGGGTTAAATTCCTGCCTGCAGACGCACGCACACATGTATTTCATAGTTACATTCCTGAGCAAATACCAGATGAATATTCTCTATACAAGGACATCGAAGTCCCGTTAATTTACCAAGAAGATATAAATTGGTTTAAAGTTGCACTCCCCCATACCACAGAAAGAGTGAGACTCGATTGGCTCAGTAGAGACGGAGCGACTTAGCCAGTCCTAGCTGCTTACACACCACATCCAGAGACTGATACATTGCCAGCAACAGACTTAGGTCCACTTTACAAAGAAATAATAAAGCTATACAGAAATCTTCCACAGTTTATAATGCGAACACTTACAATTCAACCTATGAGGGTCACTCATGCTGGTCAACTACAATGGGTTGTAAAAAAAACACCTCACAAATGCTGAACGCGATTATGCAAAGAATGCCCACTAAACATGAGCAAATGCCGTTCTGGATAGCACAGAAAATAGCACAGCTTGAGGCAGTGTTTCCCCACATGAGCCTGCAAGAAAAACACAGAATCCTGACAATTTGCTTGCCAATGGGGATAGCTCCCCCGATAGAAGATTGTACCACTTGGGGTAAAGTTTGTGCTGCCGTTCAAACCAGAACTCATGGTACCCCCTCAATAGCAGTCATACTAGAAGTATTGAAACAAATACAGATAGAGTACGGGGCAGAGCCTGCCCTGGACTTAGGGATGAAATTGATAGGTAATTTTGCCCAGGTATCAACAATTATGTAAGCCAACATAAAACGGGAGTCAGCAGCAGTGGCTATATGCCAAAGCCTGAGGGAATGCACTCCTGCACAACAGGAGCGAGAATTACCTAAAATTATCGAAGATACCTATGCTTCACTGGGTAGAGATAATTCGGGAGCTAGACATGTGAAACCACAATTAATGGGTAATCCTGAAAAGGATCACTCAAAGCAAGCACCCAATTCTTCTAGAAAGAAATGGGATAGCAAACAATCAAAAAATAATAAGCAGAATGCATCAGGAGGTGGGTCTCCTCAACAGTAGCCCTCTGACAGAAAATATAACTTAAGAAACTATGACAATATTAAATAACCTGACAGGTATCAGGATACTGATACACATTCCTCTCGTTCCTTTCAGGGTTCATCAAAACACTCCGAGAGGGAAGGATGGTCAGAACGCATAAGAGCGAGCCAAGCCAAGAAAACTGTTATTGAGAACTGCACCTCTTCCGTGAATAATCCTTTGTTTCCCGTAATGAAACCTGACAATTCAAACCATCTAGTTTTAGACAACAGGCATTTGAAAACATGCACAAAAACATCTTCAGTACAAAATACACACAGTGCTGCATTAATGAATAACATTGTGCGGAAGAAATACAAAACAACACTAGATATCTCAAATGGATTCTTTTGCCAAAATATAGTGCCTGAAAGCAGATATGTGACAGCATTTTTGGCCCTTGGCTCTCAACGCCAACTCTGTAGACTGCCCCAAGGGTATAGAATAGCCCCAGGTTGTTCTCAGCAAGAGTATCAGAGTTATTTCAAAATTGTGATGAGGAGGCATTGTCCCATGTAGATGACATTTAGCTGATGGAAGTTTAATTATTGGATCACTTGCACAGGGTGAACAACATAATTCTGGGGTTCACCACTGAGGGCTACAAATTTAACTTTAAAAAATCAAAAATTGCCCACTTCAATGTCCTGTATTTGGGATATGAGCTTTCAAGTGAAGGGAAAAGCCTAGCCGCTAATTTGTTTTAGAAAAATGTGCACTGCTCCAACCTCCAAAGACTTTGAAAAGCTTACAATCCATTTTGGGATTCCTAATTCCTAGATTTTGACAGAACATACATTTTGGATTATGCAGAAAAGGTGAAACCTTCCTACGACTATATAAGCCCTGATTTTTCAGTTCCACTTTGGATACAGGAACACACAGAAATTCTCCATTCTATACACGCTGACATGATAGCTTCCAAACACTTACACACACGTGTAAACACCACGAATTTGGTGATCTGTGTAATCGCGGGTCAATACGGGTACACTTCCGTAACCTTCAATGTAGGCAAAATTTAACCCATTGGATACAAATCACATTTGTATACAAACGCAGAAATGCGCTTTGCATCCACTGAAAAAATTCAGACTTCTGTAGTGAGAGAAAGGGCACTATCACAGGGGAAACAAATAATTTTAGTGACTCCAGTAGCATCCTTAGAGGCTGTTACTAATGCAAGCGTTCCAAACGCAAAGGCACTGTGTTGTGCCTTATGACAGGTAGCCAGGTAGAGTTTTGTAGACTTCTTTATTGGTTCCATGTAAATGTATACATCAGTCTTTATTCCAGTTGCCAGCCCTTACTCCAGCCCCACCAGGAGCAGCCTCCCTGCTGCTCAGCCCATCTCCAACTGTCACCACTTATCCACACAGGCACCCAGGCATTCCATTCATCACAGTCACACCAACATTCCGATACCATCTCTCACTCTGGCTGAGCAGCTAGGAGACAGCTAGGCTGGGTAGCCTACAATATCACAGTGAGGATATAACATTATCCCCTTCCTTACAAAAGAAAACAGAAAGTGTGAAGAAACATGGGAATAACTAAAGACAAGGCAAGAAAAAATACAGAAGAAGAAAAAGTTCAAGCTCAGGGAAGCAAAACTAAATACAAATCCACAAGAGTAAGAACGCTGCGTAACTAGAAGGAAAAGGAAAATAATGGCAAGCAAGATAAAACATTGACAAACCATATACCCATCCTTCCCAATAAACAAATTCAAAATGTAGTGAAGGGTGGACCACACCCCAAGACAAACACCCAAGACCAACAGGCAAGAAGGGTGAATCCAACAACGTAAGGGCCAAAACCCAGAAGATCAACCCACAGTAGGGTGAGACGAAACACACGTGTAACACAGGGTGAACTACACAGAGTGTAACACACGGTGAGGCGCGAGGCGAGTTACACACTACAACAACAACGTGAGGCGCAGGGCAACTTACACACAAGACACAAACACGTGAGGCGCAGGGTGACTTACACACAAGACAGAAATATGTGCGGCACAGGGTGACTTACACACAAGACAGAAACAAGTGAGGCGCAGGGCGACTTACACACAAACCGACAAGACGTGCAGCGCAAGGCGACTTACAAACACAACATACCAAACGTGCAGACAAAATGTGCAGCGCAAGACGACTTACACACAATGATCACGACACAAAACCTCATATGTAAAGTAACCACAACACATAGAGGTGGGGAACCACCCACCAAGACCAGAACCACCCACATGTAAGGGTACAATGTGACTATCACCCACACTGTTAGAAGTGCCAACAAGTTTTTAAAAAAAACGTTAACTGAGGCATCACAACACAAGAAAATGTTACACTGGTCATGCAAACTCCATTCCAATAACTGTAGTACAATTTAAACAGTAACACACACCGGTGAGCGACCTCTTACCCGAGTACTACTAGGCTAGAAACTCCCTTGCGTAAGGGAACCTAACCTTTGGGATTACCACCCGAGAAGAACTCCTAGAAGCATCCTTGCAACAGGATTAACTAAACACATTCTCTTTAAAATATAAATTAACAACACTGTGAAGAAAAAGTTGATAAACAATTCCTCTTGTGAGCGAAGTCTCACAAATAACCCCACTGTTGTTCGACACTCACACATGTAATGTAGCACGTAACTAGTAGATTTGAAATGTCGTGTCCAAATTCCTCATGGAACTGATCATTGGTGCTAGTGAGCACCGATTAGTTAAATGACCCAATGGTCATTACAAAGTAATATGTACCACGCTTCTTGGCCCTGTGCCACGACGCTGCCTGTTGACACGAGAACTGTGGCACAACTTGACAGCATGAATCAGCACAGACTAACGATGGTGACAACCACAGATAATACATGAGCATAACACTGCAAACCAGATGTAATCCCCCTTAAAGAAACATTTCTGGCAGACAGAATTAGAACGTTATAATTGCAAGCACTCAGAAGCAACATTCAGGCAATGTAACGTGTGTCCATGTGAAAAATGTGGATCCAGCGAGAAAACGCGATTAAGAAGAAAAAAACTGACGTGACATGAAATATTAACCAGTACCTCAAAATGCCCTACTTCAAAACGAGGGCGTGTACACTGGAGAAACAACTGAGTCCACAGGAATACACCATAAATAAATGGGGATGCTGTTCACTTGAGGGGCTTGCCACACAAAGAATGACAAAACTAAAACACGCGGGCTAGACAGCAACCGGGAAAGTGGCAGAAGAACTCTGTCAACATGCCTGCCTTTAGTTTCCCAAAGATGGCGGCACGTAGTCATGCCAGCGCCGTGTGGCTCGCGGTTGTGGCATGCTGCTAAGCTTTGGTTGCAGCACTGTGTGTCACGTAGATGCAGAGACGTCACCATGTTGTCCAGGAAATCGCCACGCGACTCCAAAGAGAAGGTAATGGCACGCGCGTGCAATACTAGACTCATGCCTCCGTTTCGAAATGATGCGCAGCGGTTGAACTGCCTAAGTTGCTTCACGCTTGAAGACCCACTAAAAATTTTAATTTATGGAATTGGCTCACCTCATAAGTCCTCCACATCATTTATTTGAGCATATTCCTCCTTGTTAAAAACACTACTTGTAGACATGAGCAAAGCACCATCTGCACACAGGTTCCGCTCATTCCACCGGCACTTCGAACATGTAGCATTAGACAAACCACATGCAGAGGAAATGGCTGACACAGCATACCGGCCTGAATCTGAAAGCCACAAAGAATTAAGAGTGAAGAGTGAAGTAATCGCTCTTTGACAGAGTCTTGGCTGCTCCACAGCAATGTAGAATGAAACAATAAACCGTTTCTGTGCAGCCACTGATTTCTTTAAAAATTGAAGCATCAAAGTGGCAGACATCATAGTGACAGACACGTCAGGATGTGGAACTGGTGAGTCTCAGACCAGACATCCACCAGCACAAAAGTCCACAAATGCTGTAAAGTCCATGGAGCATGTCCAGGCTGGGAGCTGTCCATTGGAAAGAACACTGGTGGGTTGGGCCGTCTGTTGACAAGGACACTAGTGGGGCTGGCTAGCCTGTAGTAGCTCCAAACTTGCTTCTTGTAGTTACTCTTGTTTCTTGTAGTTACTCTTGGTTTCTGTAGTAAATCCTTGTCCATTTGTAGACAGTTTTTGAATACTAAAAAACGCTTGAGTCCAAGTCCAGTTGTCGCCCAAATATGTTGTGCCTTATGACAGGTAGCCAGGTAGAGTTTTGTAGACTTCTTTATTGGTTCCATGTAAATATATACATCAGTCTTTATTCCAGTTGCCAGCCCTTACTCCAGCCCCACCAGGAGCAGCCTCCCTGCTGCTCAGCCCATCTCCAACTGTCACCACTCATCCTCACAGGCACCAAGACATTCCATTCATCACAGTCGCACAAACATTCCGATACCATCTCTCACTCTGGCTGAGCAGCTAGGAGACAGCTAGGCTGGGTAGCATACAATATCACAGTGAGGATATAACACACTGCATCCGTGATAGATACAATGGGCTAATTCTCTCACTGCAACAGATGTAGAATATAAATTTGATTCTACATTAAAAACACAAGCAATCCTGCAGTACGAATAAGAATATCCTCTCCCGAACTAAATAATGCCTCTAGATCAGTATGAATATATCATTTACACTGACCAATCTGCCCAGCCAATAGGAAGTAAACAGTAATACAGCGCAGCATGTGTGATTGTGAAGGGATGTATGCAGGACGTCAAGTTAGTTCCTAGCAATATGCAGACGCAGTCTCAAGGAGATTGCACGGCGCAGTTGGCAGAACTAAAAGTCTTCATACTGGCACTGAAAAATACGGATCGGGAATTCCCCACATTCATTGTGTGCGATTCGTTTTACTGTGTCCAGTCTTACAATGAATACCTTCACTATTTGGGGCAGAATGGGTCTAGAGACTCCAAAGTTTGCACAATAAAGCACAAGTTGCTTTGGGAACAAGTGGCAGAGCTGAAAAAAGGCTTGCTACGGGCTCATGTACTTCACACATTGAGTCATCAGCGTGTTAGCGTGCACGTTGGATGGAGTTCACTGGCTGATGAAGCCGCCAAGGCGACAGTGAGAACTGCTGCAATTGCTGCAATCACTCATTCTAGTACCAGAGTAGACGGACAGATAATGAGGCTCAGCCTTCCCAAAAGGTTTCCCACTCAAGTACTCATACAAGTTAGATGAACCAAACATTCCGTTTGCTCAAATTCCAGGAGTGGGGGATAGAGTAATATCAAACATGGATCGCAGATTAGGTTTAATTCTAGCTGCACACGAGGGTTTGGTTCATCACACACAGGTATTACTGCAATGGTTTCACTACTGAAACAACATACTGGCCCATGCATCAAGCAAAATACTCCTCGTAAATTAGCGAATCGCTAAAATAGGCCGTTAGCGAGCGCAAAACAACATATTCCAATGCATCAACCCCAATAGCGAAAAAACTACACAATCGCAAAAAAAACCCCGGTAATTTACCGACTCGCAAAGTAGCGATTCGAAAATAGCGAAACATCAATTGCGCCTACTAATAGTGATTAGCAAATAAAGAATCGCAAAGGAATGCATCAAAACTCGCAAATAACGAATAACATCTAAATCGCAATTTAGCATGAGCAGAATAAGGGGAATCCCAACCAGGAGGTAAAGTTGATGAAACAAAAAAATCAACAACAAAAAAATCCCACAGGTGTTAACTATCTGAAAACCTTCAAAAATGGCACTGGAGACCCCGTAAGTATTCCAAAATGGCAGCCCTCTACGTGCTTGCAAGGAGGATGAGAATAAATGCAGCAGCACAGCGCAGGAGGAGGATCCAGGAGACGGTATTCTGAGTGCGCATCACATTGCTGGGCCAAAATGACGAGGAAGTATATGACAAGTACCGTCTGAATCGTGCCATGATAATGCGCCTAATTGCTGATCTGGAACCACTACTGCAGCACCAGACCCGTAGGACAAATGCCATTCCTGCGCACGTCCAGGTCCTATGCAGCCTGCACCTACTGGCGTCCGGAAGTTTCCAGGGGGTTGTAGCGGTAGACGGAGGCGTCTCACAAAGCACACTTTCACGCTTCTTCCGTAAATTCATTGATGCCATGCTGACAATGATACATACCCACATCACCTTCTCCACAACACCACAGCAGTTGAACCAGACCAAACTGGAGTTCTACCAGGTGGCACAATTCCCCCACGTCATAGGATGCATTGACCTCATGCATGTACCCATCTGTCCCCCCTCTGCCAACGAGTACATCTTCCGTAACAGGAAGTCCTATCACTCGATCAATGTCCAGGTCGTATGCAATGCCAAGCACATAATTACGGACATAGTGGCACAGTATCCAGGGAGCACACACAACTCATATATATTCCGGCACAGTGGCATCCACAGGCGCCTGCTCAACGGTGAATTTGGAGAGGGACACCTACTTGGTACCTACATATACCTATTTGTTACATCATTATCCCATATATAATTGCATTACTGCGTCTAACCCTTTGCTTCCCACCCTGTAGGTGACAGCGCATATGCCTTGCGGGAATATATCCTGACCCCCTACCTCAACCCAGCAACACCACAGGAACAGCGCTACAACGCGGCACATATTAGCACAAGAAATGTGGTCGAGAGAACATTCGGGATCCTGAAAAGTCGCTTCCGGATCCTACATAAGACTGGTGGTGCATCGCAATACAACCCCGAGACCTGCTGCAGGATTGTAGCAGTATGTGCCATGCTGCACAACATTGCAACCAGAAGGGGGATCCCCATTGAGATGGACGGAAATGACAATGATCGGGGTGAACAACCACCCGCACAACACTGACAGTCACACGTGCCAAACACAGCTGAGGGTCAGAGGAGGCGGACATACATCACACAACATCACTTCTGAGCCTGGTAAGATAGAGCCATCACAAAATATCTTTGAATTCTAATGTTTTATTCACATGAGCACAGGTCAAAGTAAAGATTCATGTGTAGGAAACATGACGGTGATTGCATTGGTTGATGAAATTAAATCTAATCGTTAACAGCACAGGGGTGCAATCACAATATTAAAGTCGAACATGGTTACACCACCATGGACAAAGAGGCAGGAATGCATGTCTAGCGCCTCCTGCCATGTACCCCCAGCCTCCTGTCGCATGGCTCCTCGACATCACCCTGATGTGTGCCTGTGGCTGTTGTGCTGCGTGAACTGCGCCTCCTGCTAGTGGTCTCCGGCACGGACACGCTACTCATGCTCGATGCCTCCTCACTACCCTCTTCCCCTTCCAAGTTGCTGGAACTCACTGTCCCAGACTGTAGATGTTCCACAGCAGTGGTCACTTGGCCTAAGGCCTTAGCAACATCCCCGCAGTAATGTCCTAGGTCAATCTGCAGTGACACGGAGCGGCGTGACAAGACAGCAGTGCTGTTGCAGAGCTTGGTGATGGCCCTAGTATTCGCAGTAAGACGAAGCAAGCCCTGCCGATGCCTCCTGCGCTTAGTGCGTTGTCCTGCTATAACGGCACGGGTGAGCTCCTGTAGGCTCTTGTTTATCTCCTGATTCCCCTCTGCAACAACTGTCGTTAGGTGACGCACACAGTCTGACATCGTGCTCATGTTTTTGGCCAGCTTGGAGATCTGCAGGTTGATTGTGCCCATATGTCTCCCCTGCAGGCGCTGAACACGGAGCATCTGAGACTCAGCCCCAGCATAGACATTCGGAGCCTGTTCTGATTCTGTCTCAATACTGCTCCTGGACCTGCGCCGTTGTCTGACTCGGCCACGTGCTGGTGTTGGAGCTGCTGAAGGGACACCTGTCTGGCTGGGGACTGTTGTGGGTGCTGGGGTCGGCTCAGTTTCCATTTCCTGCAGTGCGGGTACATATGCCCTGCGTTTTGGTGGTGGTGGTGGTGGTGCTGGTGGTGGTGTGGATTGTGGGTCCAGCGGAGTCTCTCCATCCGTCTCTGCCGGTGTCTCCGAAATAATGAGGCGCTCACTGTCATCTGAGTCCACCGGAGATGCATCTGTGTGTGAAACAGTGCATTGTTATTTTAGTTTGTTCCTCTATCTGTTTATCATTTGGCCTATTTTACACATAATAAATCACAGATTTAAACACACTGTCGGACATGTACTGCTGGTGTCTTTTCTTACGCATTGGTGATTATCCATGCACACTTGGCTGACATGACTACAACTCCCATGATGCTATTGGTATGTGAGGGTATATGTGCAATGGACTTCTTCCGGCACACTGTGATTTGGCTGGGGGGATGTGCATTGGTATACAATTCGCAGCGTATTGGCGCAGGCATGCTTCTTACCTTGTTGTGTGGTTGCTGTGCCGGAAGTGTCCAATTGGGTGACTCCCACGACTGCCTCAGGCTCAATCGTCCCCTCAACGAGGTCCTCCAGGGCTGTGTTGGTGGGTACTTTGGATGCTCCCCCTCCTGTGCCAGCTGCTTCCTTCACCCTTTCTGATATGCGCTCCTTGGCACGTTTCCTGAGGTCGTACCACCTTTTCTTCAGGTCGTCAATGCTGCGGTGTGTGACTCCCACAGCATTTACCTTCTCCTTAATGAGCAGCCATATTTTGCGCTTCACAGCTTCTGGCACCTTCAGGGACAACTTGCCAAACAGTTTGTCGTGGTTGCTGCTCACCCCCTCTATCAGGTGTTCCAGTTCCCTCTCTGAGAACTTTCTCTTCCTCTTCCTGGGCGAGTCCATTGACTTTGCAGCATTGTTGTCCATCCTGGCTAGGTGTAGTGTAGCTGGATTGGGAGGGTGGAGTCTCTCAGCTCAGCTTCAGTCCTCTGCCTCCTCCTCTGAGCTCTTCAGGGCACTGAATGAAGCATGGGCTGGATGACTTCCTGGGTGTGATGTCATCAGCCTGCTCCTCGTGCGACCCGTTTTTAACGAATTCGCTAATACCGAATTCGCCTGTTACCGATTCTGCTAATACCGAATTCGGTAATAGCTAATTTCTTTTTGGGCGAATCGCAATCGTGTATTTGGTGTTTTTAGCGATTTGTAGCGAATCGCTATATATTACCGGATCTGTACATGCATCGCGAATAGCGATTTATTAATTGCGAATCCTTATTTTTCGCAAATAAGGAATCGCTTTACAGAGTGTTGATGCATGTGCCCCATAATTGGTAGCCGGGTCTTAGCAAACAGATCAAGGGCTTAAGTGTGACATCTGTCAGCAGATGAAAGGTTCGACCTTAGCATGTCCACCTTAAACACCACTACTGATATCAGACAGACCTCTTGAATGTGTCTATTTGGACCACTGCAGCCTGTTACAATCTGACTGGGCTTACAGGTACATCCTGGTGATAGTGGATTCAAGCTCTAGATTCCTGTGGGTTTGGCCTCAGCGCTCAGCTGAGGCTCGAACTGTTATAAAGGATTATCGAGTCTTTATAGGGACATACGCAATTGGCATATAACATTCTGACCGTGGCCCTGCGTTCAGCTCCCGGGCTTACAAAGAAGCCATGGGAAGTTTGGGTGTGGTCTTGCGGCACTCAACTCTGTATCATCCCAAGGGAAATTCAATTGTGGAGAGGAAAAACCGGGACTTAAAGCAATCCTTAACAGCAAGGTTATTAGGCACGGGTGGCAGTTGGGTCAATCACCTATATGGTGTCCAAAGGGCACTTAATTAATCCCTGGGCGTAAAACTCCGCTCCGCTCACAGAGTGTAGTAACTACGCCAGGCCAGGTAGGAGCAAAAGCACGTAGTTTATTGACTGTTCATCTCCACAGCTTCCAGGAACTGACTCTCCAGGGATTCAAACCATAGCATTCCATCACCAAGGCAGTGACATCTTAGATGGCACAGTGTAGATAGATAGCAGGTACATGGAGAAACATGGAGAAACTACTACAACATCTCCTCTCTTCCCATGAAACCAAAATGGAGATAGAGAACAAGAGAGAAGAAGCGAGGAAGAAAAGAAGAGCAAAAAAAAAAAGAGGTGAAAATCAGGAAACTAAAAACGCATTGGAACATGACAAAGGTACAAGTTCACAAGAAAAAACAACCATAATAAAGACTACAGATTCAAACGATTTGGCGGAACACTTGTCCTACCACTCCTGCGTGGAGGGACATAGGTCAAAGAAGACTTGGTAAGTTGTAAGGGTTGCAGAGAACTCTCTTCACAAGTTGATCTTCCCTGAGCTGGCTGGGAATGAGCAGCGTTGCCAGACTCGAGACCTAACAGCAACACAACCCTCCTAGGAATATTGTAAATCCTGGACAGGTTCCACCAATTCTTCCCATTGACCCTTACGGCAAAACGTGAAGTGGCATCCACCTTAACGGGCAGGCCAATTTTGACAAACCCTTGGGAACATTTAAGGGGGACTTAATTCTTACCCAGTCCCCTACACACACTCTATACATGAAGTTCGGCACATCCGGTACCACATGTTGGGGATGCATCAGATCGCCTACCTGAGTCTTCCCAGAGTTTGATCCAAGCAGGGCCAATGTGAAAGGATGCTTCCCTACCCCTAGGTAAAACAAAGGGACTGGAACCTGTGATGGCACTAGGAGTTGTGCGATGTGCCCACAACATGCTCTGCACGGCTTCTTTGATATTAACCCCAGATGAAACAGCCCACTGAACACACTCAACGAGAATATGGTTAGTGCGCTCAATGAAACCATTGGCTTGTGGATGATACAAAGCCACACGCCGATGAAGAATACCGGACTGGCTCAGAAAATCTGACATCTCTTTGGAAGTAAATTGCACCCCATTGTCGGATACAATCTCTTTGGGGAAACCCTCCCTGGCAAAGAGACTTTGAAGGAACTTGATGACCTCTTGCGGATTGGGGTCGGTCATAAAATGAACCTCCCACCATTTACTTTAGTAATCCGCAACAACTAAGGCAAATTTGTACCTGTTAGGCAGAATATTGAAAGGTCCCACAAAATCGATGGCTAACTTCAACCAAGGGCCATCGGGTGCCTCCACCTCTTGCACAGGAGGATAAACAATCTTTATAAACTTGTCGCTGGTACAACATGTCATACATCCTTCCACAACATCACTTATTTGACGGTCCATGGAGGGCCACCAATACACACAGCGAATCCTTCTTTTAGTACTTGTCTGTCCAAGATGTCCCTCATGGCCATAATCGATGATGCAACGCCTCAGTGATTCAGGAGGAACAAATTTATCCCCCGCATGATCATTTCTCCACTTTCCAAGGTAAGTTCATCAGCAACCTTGGCAAAGGGATGAAGGTCACTATCCAGAGGTTTTTCCTTGGGCCATCCAGACACAATAAACCCTTTCACTTTC
This sequence comes from Calotriton arnoldi, assembly GCA_963921515.1. Lineage (NCBI taxonomy): Eukaryota > Metazoa > Chordata > Amphibia > Caudata > Salamandridae > Calotriton > Calotriton arnoldi. The sequence goes on along the minus strand of CAWUFW010018102.1, from coordinate 154,703 downwards.
TTGAGGACAGTATCGGACTCCATCCCACTGAACCATTCACGCTCGGTGAAATAACCCACACCACAGGCATCGACAGCAGCGATGAGACATTCTTCATCAGCGTCATCATCTCGAGAATCACACTTTCCTAAAGGTAAAGGAGACCTTGAAAGAAAATCAGCCCTTGTGTTTTTCCCACCAGGTATGTGTGCAACATCAAAGTTGTACTGTAACAACTTAGAACTCAACCTTGCGATTCTGGGAGTGTGGTCTTTAACAATTCTACCCTCAAGGATGGGAATGAGGGGCTTGTGATCAGTGAGAAGAGTAAACGCCTTTCCCCACAAAAAACATTTGAATCTCTCAACAGCCCAACAACACGCTAGCAATTCTTTCAATAACAGAATAGTTTTTTTCACTCGGGCGTAATGCTCGAGAGGCAAAACCCACTGTGTACTCCTTGCCCTGCTTGACTTGAGAGATCATGCCGCCCAGGCTATCCAAACTGGCATCCACCGACACCGTACAAAGAAAATGGGGATCAAAAGGAGTAAGGCTATTGCACGACCCAAGTTCTTTTTTAATCTGAGAGAATTCATCCTGACAGGAGTCATCCCAGACAAACGTAGTTTTTTTCTTGAGCAGACCTCTCAAATGCACAGTCTTGGCAGCAAAATTGGAAATGAACTTCGTGTAAAACTCGCAAACACCCAAAAACGAAGACACCTGTTCTTTGGAAGTGGGACATGGAGCATTGGAAATGGCCTTGATGAGACCCTCTCTTGGCACAATGCCATCACCCGAAATAGGATGTCCCAAATACTCAATGGACTCGACACCAAAAACACACTTGAGCTTGTTAGCTACAATTCCTTTACCTTCCAATCTCTCCAAAACTTTAGCGAGGTTTTTGTCATGTGACTCCTTGCACTTTCCAGCCACCAAAATGTCATCTTGAAAGACAACCGTATCTGTGACCCCCTCCAAAACCTTCTCCATGATACGCTGAAACACTGAAGCTGCCGAAGCTAACCCGAACAGCATTCTTCTGAACTCAAAAGTACCAATAGGTGACACAAAGGCTGTCAAATGTTTACAGGCAGGCTCCAGCTCGACCTGATGATATGCCGAGGCAAGATCAATCTTGGAGAAAAACCTCACACCAGCAAACATGGAAAGAATGTCATCGATGTGAGGAAGGGGATGTGAGTCTACCTAAATTTCCTTGTTCAGGCTGCGCAAGTCAATGCACACCCTGAGAGTCCCATTCTTTTTACGCGCTACCACCAAAGGAGATAACCAGAGGGAGGACTCGATAGGTTCAATAACACCTAACTCACACATTTTCTTGAGCTCAGCAGATAAGTCATCCCTGATGATAAATGGCACATTGCGCATTTTGTGCTTGATCGGGACAACCCCTTCCTTGACCTTGATGAAATGCTTGAACCCCTTAATGCATCCAAGTTTGTCTCCAAAAACTTTATCAAATTTGCTGGACCAAGAGGCTAAACTCGTACCCTCGGAACGATCATCTACCACTGAGACTTGTTCTAGTGTGCCAGGCCTAAGTGTCATGCCGAACAACCCCTGATGATACCAACCAAGGATGTTAAGTCCTTTCTTTGCCACATAAACCTTCCCTTGGATATGCCTGTCCTTGAAAACTAAAGAGGTCTCAAAAAAACCTGTTAAATCAATTTTTCTCCCTTCATAGAAGACAGTACTTCTGTCAGGTGGATTGAGCGGTTTGTTGCTCCAGGCACTCTCAAACAACTCCTCGGTAATCATAGTCATGCGCGCCCCCGAATCCACAAGGAGTTGTAAACACTTCCCATCCACCAACACATCGACTACAGGATCGACACAATCCTCAGATTCATCCTTGACTACCACCACAAAATCAGTTCATGAACTGACAACCTCGCACACAGGATCACTCTTGGGTTCCTCCGAATACACAACATTGACACTCCCACGGAAACCACACATTTTAGCGAAATGTCCCTGTTTACCACACTTGCGACAAGACGCATTCCTAGCAGGACACACCCTCGCATTAGGAAAATGTGAAGGGAACCCACATTTAGTACACAGGTTTTTGGAGTAAGAACCTTTCTTCTCAGTTTTTGCGGGAATGTACCTATTCCCCCTCTGCTCAGACTACGGCTTGATTTTGTCTCCCTGTGCTCTCTCACCTTGATCTTTAAGGTCCTTAACCGCACCCACAACATTTTTTTCTGGTTTGAGCTCTCTCGAGGCTTTTTGAGAAAGTTCAATACTCTTGACAATGGTAAGAGTTTCTTGCAGGGAGGGATTTTTTAAGGTGAGTAATTTTTCTTGGACTTTCTTGTCCCTACAATGTACCACAATTTGATCTCGAATGAGTTGAGAAGTGAAGTGTTCAAATTCGCACTCTGAAGCGAGAATGTGCAGAGCAGGTACATAAGACACAGTGCTCTCATCGTTGTCTTGCTCTCTAGTAAAAAACGTGTGCCTGGCAACAACAAGACTACTCTCAACATCAAACTGCTTCTCCAGCATCCTTACTGCTTGATCATACACATTCAATTCTCCCTCACCTTCAACAATATCTAGGGGAGGGAGATGTTCTAAAACAGCCTGTCCCTCGAACCCCAGATTATGCTCTGAGAGGAAACTAAATCTTGAGCCTCCCATAGCACCTAAATATTTTACAAAGGCCCTATACCACACCTTCCACTTAACTGGTGGATCACCTGGAAGCTGTAAAAAAGGTGGGGGGGTTGCACATTCTGCATCGCGAGCACAAAGAGAAGGAAAAAATAAAATAACTTTCAAAGAAATCGGCCAAAACCACACCTACAAAGCGACGCGGAAAAAAATCTAATATATATAGCAATAGTCCACCTGTAAAAGAGAAAAGTTAGAAATTGCGATTTAAGGTTGCACAGTTCAGTTGAGATACAATAGTCCACCTGTAAAGCAAAGGGATTAAGACAGGCACTTGGCAAAGAAGAAAAATAAAATGCAGGAAACACGATGTGGATACAACGACGACGGGACTACTGGACCTCTTCCAATGTCAAAAATGCAGAGAATAAATATATGATCCTTACCAAGTCAATTAAGAACGCAGTCAACAACACACTAGAATGTGGAAACTCCGCAAAGTTAAATGAGACAGCCAGAACTGCACACACTGGAGTGCGGGAACTCCGTAAAGTTATTTGAAAGCGCTGCTAACAACACCTTGAAAACGTCTGTACTTCAGCCGCTGCAACACAAGTCAACGAGGAATGTAAAAAGCAACAATTGTGCACTTCAGCCACTGCGGCGCAAGTTAACCACAAAAATAAAGGCAACAGTAATTCAGTTATTCTTGCCGCTCACCCTCAAGGCAAATATTCCAAAAGATGCAGGCTACGAGATGTAGGCTATGATCGGAGAGGAAAATCCTACTTGAGGGATGCCCTGAACGCCCCGAGCCTTCCGTTGAGGAATGCCCCGAGTGCCCGGAGCCTTCCGCACGCCGTCCGCTGTCTCCACAAAAAGGGAAATGACACGTGTAGAATAATACCACCCACAGGCATCAAAGGCCACCTGGGGGATATGTAGCTGACGCGTCGCTTGTCCCTCCTCTATGACACGCTGCTCCACGGCCTTCCACACTCCTGGTAACCAAGGATACAGAAGCAGCGCTCCCCCAATGACGCGGTGCTCCACGGCCTTCCCATCACCAAGGAAACAGAAGGTGGCGCGCTGCTTGCCTCCGCTGACTCCTGTGGGGCATTCAGCAACGTCATCAAATCAAGAGAGCTGCGACGAGAGGAGGATCTCTTCCGTAACGGATTTTAAACGGAAGCGTCTTGACATGAAGGGCTGAGAACACACGATAACCTCTTTAAGGCAGACAAATGAGTTCCCAAAATGGTGACAGCCACACCTGCAAGGAGCACAGCCACGCCTGCCCAACAAGTTATCTTCCCAAAAGCTAGAGGGAACTAGCAGCTCAGGTTGAAATAGAAAATAGCGGCTCACCAGCAATGTAAGGCAGTCAGGAATGAGCAGATGAACTCAGTGGCATGCGCAAGGTGGGTGTGATAAGCCAACTTGGTCTCGACGTCCCAACAAGGATGAATCTCCAGACTGCAGACAGCAAGGATGACTCAAGAAGACAAAAAGTACAAGGGACTGTCGCTGCACACGTGGATGGAGAGAGGAACACCATCCTCGTCGCCAAATTTGTAGTAACTACGCCAGGCCAGGTAAGAGCAAAAGCACGTAGTTTATTGACTGTTCATCTCCACAGCTTCCAGGAACTGACTCTCCAGGGATTCAAACCATAGCATTCCATCACCAAGGCAGTGACATCATAGATGGCACAGTGTAGATAGATAGCAGGTACATGGAGAAACATGGAGAAACTACTACACAGAGTTTGCGGACTTTTGGCAACTCCGCGTTCCGCGTAGAACACGGAGTTGCCAGAAAACTCCGCACTCCGCAACGGAGCAGAGTTTATTGTGTGTTCACGTGCCCAAAATGTGTTTTCGCGTGCGTGGGAGCAACTTACTGGGTGTCTGCAATTGCCAACAAGATTTCCCATCCGTTTGCGAGTGCCACAAGATTTGGTAGACAGCCGCACGGTCTCGCAAGAGTGTGCGATCGCGAACACGTCATTCGGGCGATCCATCGGACTTCCAGTGGAAGTTTTGTGAAGAATGCGATCCCGAACACGCAGAATCTGCAATCTGGCAAAGGTTCTCTCCCGAGCAGCATCAAAACCTTTTTGAAATGATGATTTGGATTAAAAAAACTCCTTAGATTGACATTTGGCTGTACTTTTTTGTGCAAGGAGTCCTTTTTCTTTTCTTACTTTTTTTTGAAGAGGAAAGAAGTGCCCCAGAGTCTCCAACTTCCTGTTCCTGTTCAGCAGGCTCCTCCCAGTGCTTTGTCCATCTCCTGTTCACTTTTCATTTGGATTTGGAGCTGGAAGGATCACTCTTTGTGTCTGCTGCATCATATATCATTGGATTTGAGGACTTTTGAATTTGAGATTTTACAAGTAAGTTGGAAAATTGGTGTTGTTTGTTTGATTGGGGCATTGCACCTACAGTTCTTTGTTCCTTTCATCGTCTTTTTAAAATTTATTGTGGTGGGTGGCCTGTAGTTTCAGTAGGGATCTAGTTGTTTCTTTGTAAGTAATTGCTCTTCTTTTATAAAGGAAACATGTTGCACAGTTTACTACATTTTCTCCAACTTTTGAAATCAATTTGCAATGTTTATTTAATTCACTAGCCCAGTAGTCAGCCAATAGGCCTTTCAGCCAGTAGGCCCAGCGCTACTCATGGGTACATGAAACAACTGTTTTTGTAGTGTCTGTTGAATTTAAACATCATTTAGGGCCTGGATGGCATTGGATTGAAATGCAAAATGTGTTTTTTTTGGTAGTTCACTTTTTTTCATGTGTGTTAAATAAATGCCTTTGTTGGATGTGTGTGGTTGTTGTGTAACTTGCAAACCTTTTTTAGCCATGTGGATTTTTGTTTTGGCATTGTTGCATTAAAGCGGTGTTGTTTAGCATGCCTCCTTTGTCTGGCCAGTGTGTGAGCGTTCTTGTAATAGTGGGCCAGCATTTGCCTTGGCTGTGCCTCCCCGTGTGGCCAGGGGCCATTTTGTAAAGTCTGTGTCCATATAGGTCTGCTTGAGTTCATTGTTTTCCAGTCCTCCTGCTTGTTGTGAGTGACCATGTGGCTGGTGGGCAATATGTGCTGGTAGTTAGTGTGCTTTTGCCATAGGCCTACATGTCTTTCCTTTGTTCCTCTTGGCTTACTGCTTCTTGTTGTGGTAGACTGGCCATGTGGCTGTCAGCCATATTTTGTGAAGGCAGCCAGTGTGCGTTTGCCATAGGACTGCATTGTCTGTCTTCCCTTTCTTGTTGTTGTGGCCTGGCCATGTGGCTGGCGGCCATTTTGTGAAGGGGCAGCCAGTGTGCTTCTGCATTAGGCCTGGAAGCCTTCTATGTGGTGGCCATGCCTTCTTGCTGGTAGTTGTTTTTCATGCAATTTCTTCTTCTTTTATCCAGCAACAAATGTAGCACAGTTGACTACATTTTCTAATAAATTTGCAATATTATTGATTTGAGTTGATTCACTATGTGGCCTAGTCTGCCAATGGGTTTTCCAATCAATAGGCCCAGAGCTACTGTCATGGGTGCCTGAAACAACTGTTTCTGTGGTGTCTGTTGAATGTAAACAACATTTAGGGCATGGATGGCATAGGATTGAAATGAAAAATGTGTTTTTTTGGGTATTTCACTTTTTTTCATGTGTGTTAAATAAATGCCTTTGTTGGATGTGTGTGGTTGTTGTGTAACTTGCAAACCTTTTTTAGCCCTGTGGATTTTCGTTTTGGCATTGTTGCATTAAAGCTGTGTTGTTTAGCATGCCTCCTTTGTCGGGCCAGTGTGTGAGTGTGTTTGTATTAGTGGGCCAGCATTTGCCTTGGCGAGACTCCCCATGTGGCCAGGGGTAATTTATTTTGTAAAGTCTGTGTCCAACTCCATATAGGCCTGCTTGAGTTCATTGTTTTTCAGGCCTCCTGCTTGTTGTTGTTGTTAGTGACCATGTGGCCGGTGGCCATTTTGTGGTGGTAGTTAGTGTGTTTTTGCCATAGGCCTGCATATCTTTCCTTTGATCCTCTTGGCTTATTGCTTCTTGTTGTGGTAGCCTGGCCATGTGGCTGTCAGCCATTTTGTGAAGGCAGCCAGTGTGCTTTTGCCATAGGGCTGCACTGTCTGTCTTCCCTTTCTTGTTGTTGTGGCCTGGCCATGTGGCAGGTGGCCATTTTGTGGTGGCAGTTAATGTGCTTTACTGCTTTTGCCATAGGCCTGCATGTATTTCCTTTGTTCCTCTTGCCTTATTGCTTCTATCCATTGTTAGCTGCAGCTCCCTGAATGCTGCATACCACGTGATGCACAATGACAAACCGGGTCCGTTACACTTGTATTTCTGTTGTTGTTCTTCTTCTTTCCTATCCTTCCTGAGTGTACTGTACAGTACTTCATGAAAGCCCTTGTTGTCAAAGTCTCACAAATGGCTACACTGTATTGTTCTGTTTTTTTAATAACTGAGGCAATACATTTAATAATATTAATAACACTAACAAGTGTGACCACACACTAAGTTATATATTATATTTGTTTGTTTGTACTAGTAGTAATTGAACCACAACAATGAAAGCCACGTTTCACTGATGTTCTTCTTGCTTCTTTGCTTTTAGGTGCACACAAGAGGAGGAGACAACATCACCCATTGTAATGCTAGACAGAAGTCCTGCTACACACAACGTCACGTGACGTGTGACCACAGACATCTCTTCAACTTGTGTCACTGCGTTCTGCTGACATCTTGAAGATGGCCCCAAAGAAAAGTACCAGGTCCAGTACCAAGAAAGTTGCCAGTGAGAAGAAGGCACTGCCACTTACCAAGACCGGTATGTTGCCCAAGACCTTTTTTGCGAAACCAAAAATTGCGCCTGCAGCAGCAGCGTCCTGGAGCAGCACCCCCCGCATCAGTAGACCCACCCCACCAACCTAGGCCCAAGCCCATGTCTGTCGCAGAGGCAGCCAGTCTAATCACGAGTCCAACACCGATGAGCAGTGATGTTGAAATGTAATACCCAATCAATGCAGGAAACTCAGATAAGTGGGCAACAACAGCCGCAACCATCCCCAATAGTAGTTGTTCCTCCCGAAGTAGGGGCAGGTCAGGAGATCGACATTCCTGCAGAGGAAGAAGAGCAAGCCACTATTTCAGAAGATCCATTGTCTTCCAGATCCCCAGCAAGGAAAAGAAGGGTTAGTCCATCAACTTCTTCTGCAAGCCCCCCTTCTGATGATCTAGACGCCACTTGGAAGCCACCTCAGTCTGAGAGTGAGACAAGCCACGAAACAAGGCTAGGAAAAAGGAAGGTTCCAGAAAGCCTTAGAATTATGGAGGTAGATGTAGAAGAGGAGGATGATGACAAGCCAGTCATCATGGACATTAGTCCCGCCCCAGTGGAGACTGACATTATCCCATCCCAAACTGCTGTGAGGGATGTGGCACAGATACCACCAACACAGATAATACTACCAACACCACCTCCAGCTTCCATATTTCGCCGGCAGCGACCTACATCCACCACAACCATCTCAGTAGAAGTAGGTACTTCAGAGAGTCAAACTTCACGCCCACCTACCAGTTCATCCGACATTGCAATTGGCACCAGCAGCGCCGGAAAGTTGACCTCCCCAGTTTGGGACTTCTTTTCGGTTAGCAGGAAGGAGGTGAACATTGCTATATGCTCCATTTGTGGACAAGGTGTTAGTCTGGGTAAGCTTGGTACAAACTATGGCACCGGAGGCCAAACAACCCATCTGAGAAAACACCACTTTATCCAGTGGGAGGAGCACCTTAGCGGCCAAAAAACTGCACGTGTTGTTGGTGGAGGGGATGAAGAAGAAGATCTGATCACGGTGGAAGGTTAACAAGATGGAGACATTTTCTCTGTTACACAAAGAAGCCCTGTCCCCAGCAGTGCAGTGGTACCACCCACATCATCATCAGCAACATCGCAATGGCACAAGAGTCAGGCTGAGATACCAAGGGGTCCCAGGCAAGAGTACCACAACGAAAAAATGTGCATTGAGCCTAACATCTGGCGTCTAGAAGTCACCTGCAACAGTGGCACCAGAAAAGAAAAAAATCCAGGCTACCATTCTCAGCATGTTTAGGTCAGAGGGCAGTACAAACGCAACCACCCAAAGGCATGTTTGTACAACGTGAAGCTGGCTAAACTTTTAGCGCTGGACCTCCTCCCTTTTTCTTTTTGTGGAAAGGGTGGGTTTTCTTTAATTTGTGGCAGCCATCTGCCCAAAATGGAAGGTTCCCAGCCGGTCCTATTTCGCCAGAGTTGCTGTTCCAGCACTACATCACGACGGGCTGGAATTGCTTGGACATGCTTTGCAGCAGAGTGCTGTTCACACTTTCCACCTGACAACAGACTTGTGGACCAGTTGCCAAGTCACTGATTATATGTGCATCAGTGCACACTGGATCTCTTTTGTGGGGGTTAGAGAACAGATACCTGCAGCAGGTGTAGTTTATACTGCTGAGATTTTTAATGCCCGCTCGGAAACATGCAACTGTAGCCATGTTCGCCATGGAGAAATCTCATACTGCTGCAAACATTTTGGAAGACTTTGAAAGCAAGGTCTTTGAATGGCTGCGACCAAGAGGGCTTATCATTGGTTTTGTTGCCACGGACAATGGCAGTAATATAGTTAAGGCGATGGTGGCTATTTCAGGGTCCTGTGTTTGGCACACTGCATTAACATCATTGTTCAAGACTTTCTGAAAAAAGAAGACCTAGTCAGCAACTTACTGACCACCTGCAGAAGAATCTGCACACATTTCAGCCATTTTTTTAAAGCCCGGAAGCAGCTGAGGATCATTCAACGTGATAATAGAATGCCAGTTAAAGCCCTTATCCAGGAGGTGCCAACATGTTGGAACTCAACTTATTACATGCTTGAACGTCTGTTTGAGCAGTACAGACCAATCAATGAATATGTCATGCAAAGAGGGGATGCTACTGTGAAAGACATGATCGCTGAGATGGAACAATGCGGCCTAGTTAAATGCCTGACAGAGATGCTACTTCCTTTCGAGGTCTTCACACATGAAGTCAGCAAGGAGGACTGCACTATGGGCCAAGCTATCCCATTGTTGCACATGCTACAGGAACAGCTGAAGGGGGTGTCTGCAATGCATGCAGTTGTGGAGAAAAAAAAGAAGCATATGAGTTGGTAGAGAGCTTAACCTTTCACTTATCTGAAAATACAAGTGTGCAAAGAGGCATTGTGTCATCCAACCATTACATTTGTGCCACAATTCTGGATCCACGGTACAAACCATTATTGCGCACTTTCATTCCTTTTTCAAACAGGGGTGTTGCCAACTACAAAACTTAGATAGCTGTAGAAGCCAGTCAGCTAGAAAAAGAACGGCTGGGAATTAGAGGCCCGCTACTCCAGGGCACAAAAAGTACTGCAGGGCAGCCGGCTTCAAGTTCAACTTCAGAGCCTGAGGGCAGTGCAGGTGGCTCACAGCAGCCAAAACCACCAACAACACCAAGAACAACATCAACAACAACAACAAGAACGGGAGCATCAGCCCCAAAATCGGCACAGGAATGGTTTCTACAGTAAGGGCTGAGGCAAAGGCAAAAGAGGCCGAGCAAAGCGGAGCACCCATGAGCATTGAGCAGATGGTCCAGGCCTATCTGGATGACCCAACAGAGGTCTACTTTGATTAAAACCCATTGCTGTATTGGTATGGGTAAAGGCGCCAATGGCCAGTGCTCAGCAGGTTGGCGATAAACTATCTGGCGTGCCCTATCACAAGTGTCTCTTCTGAGCGTGTTTTCAGTGCTGCTGGTGTCGTTCTGACAGTGAGAAGGACCAGTCGCTTGCCCCAAAACATGGAGAGGTTAACCATGATCAAAATGAATCAGCACTTTATACCACCGGATTACACCATACCTGAGGTAGCACAGCATGAAGATGATGACGGCGACTCAGATAATGGCAGTAGTGTGTTAGGTGACCTACTTTTGGGTGAACCACCAGAGTTTGAGGATGAGCTCTACTTCCCTGACAACTAGGCTTTTGTGAGTTACTTTCTTTCTTGCTTTGACGCCCCGAAAAAAGCTCCCCAAAAAGATGTATTTATTTATTTGAAAAGTTTTATAAAGCGCGAACAAGACCCATACGGGTATCAGAGCACTGTACAGAATTGGCAAAAGCTTGAGTAACCAAAACACAATGGGACAGAGGGTGTAGATAAGTCAAACATTGTAAAACAAAGGGGGGAAACAGACCCGGTCATGGGATGGGGGTTGGCTCGACCAGAACTGTATCAGAAGTGCCCTAGAGCATGATAACAATTTAACAGACAAGCATACAATAAATCGCACCAATGGAGTACATTAGTGATCAAAATTGTAGACAAAGCATGAGCATGAGAACAAGTTGATGCTGTTAAAGTTCTTTCAAGAATAGCCGTTTGACAAGTTTCTGTAGTGGAAGGGTTGGATCTGATCTCGGGAGGCAGGGCGTTCCAGATTCTTGGACCAAGACAGGTGAAAGCACGATTGTAAGATCTTTTCTTTTTGAATTTGGGTGGTTTCAAAAGTAGGGTGGACGTACTTCTTAGGTTCCGGCCTGAGCCTGAAAGTTCAAGCTTATTTGCCAGGTAGACCGGGGTGTTGTAATGTATGGCTTTATGGGTCAAGGAGGCTATCTTGAAGCGGATCCTGGCTTCGATAGATAGCCAATTTAGTTGCAAAAGGTCGGGGGAGATGTGGTCATGCTTTCTAGAGCCCGTGATGAGTCTGGCCGATGAGTTTAGGGTAGCTCTGAACGGGGCCAAGCTAGCTTTGGGAATTCCAGCAAGGGTCACCAGACCATATCCAATCTAGAGATAACCAGTGATTGAACCGCCGGCCTGATATCTTCTGGGGGGAAGGAAAGGCTTGATTTTCTTAAGGGTGTTAAGTTGAAAGTTGGCTCCCCTAATAGCTGCACTGATGTGCACTTGCATATTTAGGTGTTTGTTCAAGGTGATGCCTAAAGATTTAGCGGAGTCTACCACATGAGGGGTGCAGTTAAGAGCAGTGAGTTGTGTAAGCCAGTCCAGGGTAGGTGCCGAATGATTGGGGGGGGGCAATCAGAAGGAATTCAGTTTTGAGAGTATTTACCAGAAGATGGTTCTGACCTAACCATTGTTGTGTTTGTGCAAGTGCAGCATTTAGCATTTTTATGTCCTCTTGAGAGGAGATCTTCAAGTACAGTTGCATGTCATCCGCATACATGTGGCACTGAATGTTAGCAAGGTTCAGAATGACAGTAAGTGGTTCCATAAAAAGGTTGAAGAGAGTGGGCGAGAGTGCGGATCGTTGATCATGACAGGGGTACTGGTTGCAAGGGAATGGTTAACTTTGATCCTTTGTGTGCGGTTATGTAGGAAAGAGGCAAACCAATTTAGGACTGGGCCAGAGAGACCCATCCTGTGTTGAAGAAGAGCAATCAGGTTTTCATGATTGATGGTATCAAAGGCTGAGGACAGGTCAAGAAGGACCAGGAGACAAGGGACATTTTGGTCAAGGGATCTCAAGGTGTCATCTACAATGTGAGTTAGTGCCGTTTCAGTACTGTGCCCTGGTCTGAAGCCTGACTGATAGGGGTCAAGGAGTTGATATTTCTCTATGTGCTTGCATAACTGACGGTGGACGCACTTTTCGAGCAATTTAGCTAGAGTCATGATGCTGGTGATAGGTCGGAAGTTGTTAGGATCCGAAAGATCCGAGTTGGGCTTCTTAGGAATGGGGGTAACTTGCCCCACCTTGAGGCAATCAGGGATCCTTCCCTGTATGAGGGATTCATGAATGATCCTGGACCACAGAGGGAGAATGGCTGAATTGAGATCTTTAAAAAACTTAGCAGGTAGAGGATCACTGAAATGGTTGGAGGGTTTAAGGGACGCCATGTTGTGTAGAAGCTCCGTGACATCTGGGAGGAGAAAGGAATTCCAAGAGGCGTCGTTTTTGAGAGAACAACTAAAGGGCGAGGATATTGCCGAGGGTTCCGCCAGCTCAGCTGATAATGCAGGGAGGTTCGGAGGCCTCTGAGTAGGAGTGACAGGTAGAAGCTCCAGCTCGGTTTTTCTTGTTTTTTCAGAGAAGTGAACTGTGAAATCCTCCCCACTAGGGAGCAAGGACACAGGAGTCGAGATCGGATTGAAAGAGTGGTTAGCTTGTTGCTTGATGATTTCAAAGAGCTTCTTGGGTCTATTTTTAGCATCACCCATCTGAGCCCTGAAGTGGTCTGTTTTAGCCATGCGGATGTGTTTGTTGTAAGTACTTCTCACCTTCCTTAGCTGAGTGAGACTTGTGGTGGAGGGCGTGTTTCTCCAGAGCCTCTATGAGAGTCTAAGATTACGCCGCTCATCATTTAGGGCACTATTAAACCAAGGTTTGGATTGTTTGACTGGAATCCTTTTGAGTTGCTTCGGTGCAATAGTATCAAGAATGTTAGACACAGTGTTAATGTAGTGATCAGAGAGATCGTCAAGGTTGGTCATGTTGGGAGGGGGCTGATGTCTAGTTTTGGTGATTGAAGTTAGCAAATTGATGTTGAGTTCTCTCATATTGCGCATCAGTTGTTTAGCTTTAAGAGGTTGGCCCTGTCTACACAAAACCTTTTCCAAGATGTGGAAGGGAATTTGAGGATGTTCCGACCAGTCACAGGGTAGGTTGTCGCCCAGTTGTATGCTATTGTCTTTGGCAATGATAAGGTCGAGAGTGGCTCCCTTATTGTGGGTAGGACCCTTACAGACCTGTGAGAAGTTAAGGTCCAAGAGGAAAGCCTTAAAAGAACAGACTAAAGGATCATTTGAGTCATTCCAATGTTGGTTAAAGTCTCAGAGGAAGATGTGGCAGAGTTGGTCCAAGTTCGAGCTAATGACCTCCATGATTTGCTCTATGAAGATCAGATTGTCACCCGGTGGATAATAAATAGAGTGCAGCACACAGACCTTCTTGTCCTTATTCCAGATTTCGGTGACCAGCTGTTCACAGGAGGATAGCACAGCACATTGCGATTGCTTTACGGTGAGGTTGGAGTGATGAATGCATGCAATGCCCCCCCCCCGGTTTTAACAAGTCGATCGCGTCTGATAATGGCATAGTCAGGGGGGATTAAGATGTCGAGCACAGGGGAGGAGGTATCATTGAGCCAGGTTTCAGTGAGAATCAGTAAGTCCAAGTCTTGCGAAATGATAAGTTCTGAAATATCCGCTGCATGTTTCACAGCCTATCTACAGTTGAGTAGCATTGATTTGATGTGATGGTTGGAAGTGATCACTTCATGATGCGAGGTAGTTATTTGAAGTAGGTTTCCTTTGATAATCGAACTGGGGTTGACACTCGGTTCCCTGTCAGGGTCCGAGGTGATGGTGTGGATGTTGAGAGTAGGGTAGGAGGAGGAGAAAGTCCTTGAGTCACTGTACGAGAATAAATGGGCGAGAATGTCCTCCTCAGACAGCTGAGGCAGGAGTCTATGGGGCCTAGAATAATGGTTAGGTAGAGGCCTAGAACTCCAGCTGGAACTAGGAGGGGAGTGGAAATAGGAATGATCATTAGCCATGTAGAACATTTTCTGTGGATTGTATTTATGGGTCCTCTGGGAGGGGTGAGGAATCCAGAGCTTCTACATCTTCAAGGAGAACTGTAGTATGATCTGCATGATCTCTTTGACAGCAAGGAGATCCTGCTTGAGGTCAGCAATCTTCTCCTCCAGGCAGGGCCTGTTAATGCCCTCTTCCGCTGAACCAGAATGAGATGGTGGGACTAAACCAGCAGCGAGAGGGGTATTAGAGGGTTGAGTAAGACCCTTACCACTGTTACAGGGGGAGATAAAGTCTTGCTTGAGACTGGTCACGCCGTCCCCCACAGCAGGAGGGTTAGAATGACAGAGCTTAGGAATCAGCTGCAATATAGAGCTGAGCAGAGCCTGGAGTGGGATTAGAGGCGAGCAAGGTGGATTTAGCAGAGGTGATAAGGAAACCATAGTAGGAGGGAGAAGGTGTGTGAATGTCACGGGTCAACGGACTAGAGATTGCAGCTAGATCCAAAGCCCTCGAGTTGGTAGATCCTGAGTCTAAGGGTAGAATAGCAGTGATATCATGGTTGCTAGTGCTGGTGTGGTGCCCAGCCCCCCTGTTGTTGGAGCGTGCAGTGGGTGAAGAAGGTGACGTGAAATTTGAGGGAAGGAGTGGTAGAGGAGGAGCAGTACTGGGGACAACAGCTTGGTGGAAGGCACTCAGGTCGGACATATCATAGCCCAAGAGAGGCAAAATAGGGTTGTCCGGGTTAAGGGTTTGGGTAATATACACATCCTCCAAGTTGTTGGAGAGAGCAGTGCGGTGAGTAGGTACAGATGGGGACACAGCATTAGGGGAGGAGGCGTAAGGCACAGATGGAGCAGATATTGTGGGTGGACAACTCTGATGGAGAGTGGTCGGGTTAGAGTTATTCAGCGTGTTCTTAATCCTCAAAAAGACAGAGTCAAAGCACTTGAGGTTCAGGTCCGAAGCTTGAATAAGGATGTTCCCATTATTGTATAAGGAGATGGTCAGCTCTGCGTTAAGGGCCGGGGAGGGTAGTGTGGTTAAACGGAAACCGTGAGGTGTTATGGTCAGCTGTTTGGAGCAAAGCTCAGAAGTTAGAGACTTTCTCCACTGAGCTCTTCTGTTGGTGTAAAAATGAGGTCTGTCACCACGGTGCCCTTGTTGGAGAAATATGTATCCGATATAAGCGTTTCAGGCCAACGTTTGAGGAGATTGTGTTTGAAGGTCTTCTTCGCATTCTTCGACAGGTTGGAGGGGTAGATAATCTTAAAAGAGTTCAGACCTGTTTGAGCTAGCAGGTCTGGGGAGTGATAGGTGTGTTGGGCCATGATGTGTGTAACGATCAGAAGGAGAAGGTGACAAAGACAGGTTCAGAGGAGAGCAATAAGAGAGAGGGGGAGGAAGGTAGTCCCGTAACAGGGGGACATTAGGAAGTAGAGGGGGAAAAGTAGTCAGCTAAAGGTGCACACTTAAAGTGAAACAGAGGGGATGGAACAGTAAGAGGAGGTGAAGTAGTCTGGGTTAGAGGAGAACACTAAGAGATAGGGGAGGACAGGTAGGAAAGGTAGTCCCCTTAGAGGGGGCACTTGGAAAGAGCGGAGGAAAAGTAGTAAAATAAAAGGCGATCCTTTCAGGTGAGCAGTAGGAATGGAACCTAGTGATTCAGTGAGGCATCCAGAGTGTTCCCAAACAACCTAAGCGGTAATCTCATCAGTAAAAGGAAGAGCTGAGCGCGAAATGAGAGAGGGCCTCAGAAATATCTGAGGGCTTCCTGCACTTATTTAACTATCCAACAAATATAGGTATTGGCGCACTATCATTACAAGAGCAGCGAGGCAAGACACTGAACCGAGCAGTGTCAGCATAGGAAGGAGCTGAGGAGGACGAATCACTGGTTAGAGGGTAAAATGCAAGTAGAGGAAGAGCGTGTGCCTTCTTCCCTGATGTAGCTAAGGAATATTATTTACTTTTATTATCTGTTGTGTGTCACTGTCTTTCTGGTTCGAATCACAACAAATCCATCACCACCGTCTTACTCTTTTAATGCTGGATTGGAGTTGGAACTGTGTGCAGTCAGTGAAGAAGTTAGTCCACTCAACCGAGTCCTGACTCGCCCTAAATCCATTTCCCTCAATCCAGACATTGGATGGAGAATAGTACAACAAATGTGAAATGTGTGCCTGCCTCGAGTCCCTCCAAAGAACCTGACTATATATCTATCCTCCTTTCCGAGCCTAGAGGGACTGCCCCGGAAGAACAGGTAAATGATGGCATGCATTGCACGCTGACTCTGAGTGATTGGTGTTTGTGTTGTTGTGGATGATGTCTACTAGTATTTAATTTACACTTAAAAAAAGTGACTCAAGTCAATGTTTCCCTTCTTGTTGTTCAATAACAAAATTGTACTACTGCAGGCAGATCCATTGCATTTTTGATTCTGGACTCACTCTGGAGACTACAGAGTTGGACACCATGACCATCCCATACTCGCAGTCAGTCAGTAGGATCGGAGATGATTGATGGAATAACTCGGGGCATATCATGAAGTGGCCTAAAAGGTTAACAACAACAACAACACCAGAACTACATGCTATTTTGCTGTGTGTGTGTATCTGTGCTCAGTGCTGTCTGGCTCAAAATCTAAGCTAAGTGGAGGTTGGGTGGGCGGGCCTGCTCCTGTTGTTGGAGGTAATTGCTGGAAACAGAGTAGACATGATTTAGCCATGCCGCCTCTGAAAGTTTTCTTGTTGCACTCCTCCTTAATTTATGCAGTTTGACTTTACTTTTCTCCTTGATTTTTCAATATTCTTTCTGTTTTTCCAGCTACACTTAGAGGCCCGCCTTTACCCTGTGCTATACTGGGAAATACAACTCACACTTACCTTACCAAACCACATCCGCCAGGCAGGTGCCCAAGATTGACAGACGGACAGTCCAAGGAAGGACCAAGAGGAATGCCGAGATGAAACTCCCAATTTGACAATAATTATAGTATCATTTAATTTAATTCATTTTTTCTCTTCAATCATTACGACTGGTTGTGTTGTTGTTTATTATGTTTGCTTATATTTGACTACTACAGATATTTTTTAATTTTCTTTGCTAGCTTTAAAAGGAAGCCCGGTACAACAGAACATAACATGTATGTAACTTGGGTCTCTCTGGGAGCAGACAGGCAAGGCAATTGCATAATAATAATTAATAATATACTGCTGCCATGTACTGCTAGTCTAGTACTACTCATCAAGTCATCATCATGCATGCATTTCCTTTTTCTCCCTTAAACAGATTTATGATGGTCGGTTGCCAAGATTGCATGTTGCCCATGTTTAGAGTTTGTCGTTGTCAAACCTTTCCCTCAAACCCCCCTTCCCAACCATTCATCAAACCCTAACCCTCTTCCTCTGGGCTGTGTGATTTATATTGAGGTGTGACTAAATTAAATTTACACCAATTATTGATCACACACTTGCTGGGGCTGACGTGGGGCTGATGTGGTGAAAGCAACACTAACTCAAGGCAGGGCGAAGATCTTCTTCTGCTCTAAGTATATATACTTTACTTCAGTCCACACTGGCAATATTAGATTGCCCACCAATACACAGTCTTCGATATTCCATTTTTTTTCTCCAGAGGAACATAAATAATCCATCATATTAATGTAATCGGTTGTCATCAATCATCCTAGTTCCAGCACTAAAGGTTACGAATCCGCTTGTCCGCTTCATCATCATAGCTAGAGTCGACTTCAGTTTGTAACTTGTACTAGGCTAGCCCTCCAGGCATTCTGGTTTATTTTACTTTAGCATTGCTTATCATCATCATGGTTTCTTGTTTGGCAGTCTTCTTGTGTACTGTACTTCTACTACTCGTTCCTGAGTCTCCCTCAGGTGACTGACTGTCTCATTTTCTTTTTTTGCAAATACTACTGTCAGTGTCTACTACTACTACTACCACCACCATGGCACCTTGGGAAACCAAACCATCACCATACAGCCATCGCTTCGCCTAAATATAAATAAACATTAATCACAGGTAAGATAAGAAGTTTGGGGGAGGCATAATTAATAATATAAAAATTAATTAATTAATTCACACACCCACACCCTTCCGAGTCCATAGGGGTTTTAGTTGCAGACTGCCTAGACTAGGAGGAGAGACTGACAGTACTAGTCACAAGTGAGGATACTGCATCTATCTGTTGGTGTGTTACACTATCAGCAGATTATTTCAATCAAAAACTGGCTGCGGCTCTGCTGCAGCAAAGGAAACGTTGTGAAGTAAAAGAGTAACACCCCCACAAAACATTTACATCATATGTAAACTATAGATAATTTTTTCCCCTAACAAATAAACTAATGAAATAAACCCACAACACCTGACCCACCCCTCTCCCTAACTCCAACCAATGTCCATCAAAGAGTCCAATGTCCATTGTCCATACACCCCAACTTTTCCCCAATACCTAATTCCCACCCACCAAAAAAAAGATTAAAAAAGGGGCAAGGCGACGGAGTTCTAGCAGCGGGCTTACCGGATCTCGTTACTCTCCAGGGCCTTTATCTGCGCCTCTAGGTGCGCTATCCGAGGAGCATGCAGCGCTTAAATACCTTGCAGTTGCATGCACAGGGGTGGGCAGCAGTGTTCAAAGAAGAAGTGCAGCAGGCGGCTGCCAGACCACGGCGCCGTACACTGGCTGAGGCCCGGGGCATTGGAGGAGGCTGCAGCTGCTGCCGCCTCCTCCTCCGCCAGAACCACCAGCCGCCGATATTCCGTACAGATGGCCTCCAGCTTCCGTTGCCAGGCCATGGCTGCTAACTCCTTTCTGTTTTGTGGTTTCAGTTGGGAAGGAGTAGCTATATCAAGAAAGAAAAAGACAATTGTAACCAATACTCTAAGCAAAACAGTAATACAAAATTAATTATAAGCATAAAATTATAGTGGCACAGTAGCATTAGCAAGCACAGTACATAACATTTGTGGTATCCTCCCCCTTCCTCAGCCTCTAACATTTGTAGGAGTTTCAGGCATTACTAATAGGCACTATGAAGTAGACAAGACTTCTTCTTCTCTCTCTCTTGTTTAGATAAATTAACCTTGTAGGCATGCCAGCTCAGTCAGCTTGTGCCCTAGACAGACATACTTGTGTTGCAGACTCACGTTATTTTTATTTACTACTGTCTGCAGGTGGGGCAGCTGTAGTCTACAACTACACAATTAACTTATTTTTCTATTATGGCCATACTCTGTTACATCAATGGCAACTGCTCATTTTCACTTTCACCCTGACTACTACAACAAGGCAGATGATATCTGATCTGAATGATTATATATGGGACGACGTGAGGTACTATTGATTGATTGTGTAACCATGCAGCCGATAGGCCACCCATGGCAGGCTGACACGGTCGAAAGTGACATAGGTAGGGAGTGGGCCTCGGAGTCGGAGGGAGGCGCTTGATAATGGGTGGGTATGGGTACATATATACACAATATATATGTTGTGCTTGCAAACTACTGTGAGTCAAGAGAGTATTCTGAAATACAACCTTGAATCAAAAACCTTGAAAAAAAAACATTCCTTGTTTCTCTTCCTAGCGATTTTTCCATTTATCATTGCATTGCTCTTCTAGCATTATATTTTTTTTATTCTAATCTTATTCTTATCTTCACCCTTGGCTTTGCTACTCTGGCACAGTTTATTTTTCTTTTACATTGTCTTCAACCAGTGACAGTCTCCACCTATGCTATGATTGAATACCATCCAGGCATCCATCCATTCAAAGTAAACATGGCTATCATTCTTCTTAATATCTCAACAAACCTTTCACCAACAACATACATTTGTAAATTTTTTTTAAACCACAACACATGCGTCCTTCCTTGCTTGCCTTTGAGTTTGACCCATCAAACCCCCCGGAGGATTCCTATCACCCACACAGTTTCACCCACCCAGGCAGGCGTCCTTTCTTTCACCTTTCACCCATCCTTCAACCACCCATGCATCCGATTATTGTCAGCCGCCTTTGCATACCACGCATCCTTCTCTGGCAGTCATATTACATGTCACCCATCCTTCCTCCTTCCATCCTTCTTTCCCTTTTCGTTCAACCTATCCATCAAGGTTGTCTGACTTTTAGTCTTCTTCATAAAACTTTCCCAGCTGAGTTGAGGTCAGATTGAAGAGGCCATTAGTTACTCAACTCAACAAAAAGGAACATTAGGAATGTGTGATAAATGGTAGAGGAGGTCATGAAAAACAGTTTGAGCAGGGAAAAGGGTATGGCCAGACACTGCATCATAACCCAGAAAAGTTTGCTCCTTTGTATCATGGTACAATTTGCTCTCCCCTGTTGACTGTAGTGTTGACACCGCAGTCAACACTGAGGGGAGCGCAAATTGTGCACTGCATGTACCATGATGCAAAGGAGCAAACTTTTCTGGGTTATGATGTAGTGTCCGGCCATACCCTTTTCCCTGCCCAAATTGTTTTTCATGACCTCCTCTACCATTTATCACACATTCCAAATGTTCCTTTTTGTAAAAATTGCATTCCAGCCTATTGATTACACTTTATCCGGCCTGAGTCGGAGATTACGGCTTGAGAAGGAGAGTACAGCCCCAGCCGGAGAGTGCGGTCCGGGTGCGGAGATTCCGGCCCAACTGCGGACATAAAGATAGGAGTTGTAAGTGATTTCCCTGAATACCAAAAATCGTAAGTGCCTTCTGTGAATACCAGAAGTAGTAAGTTTAGGATTTTGTCTCAGATTAGTTCTGTGAATCGGTCCCAATTGGAATGAATTGGCAAAAATTATATTTGCTACT
Organism: Calotriton arnoldi; assembly: GCA_963921515.1. Lineage (NCBI taxonomy): Eukaryota > Metazoa > Chordata > Amphibia > Caudata > Salamandridae > Calotriton > Calotriton arnoldi. The sequence continues at coordinate 133,686 of CAWUFW010018102.1, read as the reverse complement.
TCTAAGTTCCGATCTCATTTGCAATCATCATGAATCAACCCCCTTTGACGGGCCAATTGTTCACTAAGTCTGCATTTCCATTTATTTTAGTCCTCAAAAATGCATAGATGGACACATGCATATTGCATACACCAAATTGTTGGTTGGTTGCTGATGTGCTGAGTTGCTATATTATTCACTCATTAACAAACTACCAAAGGTTCAACTAAGGACTGGAGTCAGCAGCACGTGACGGAGGACGCGTCATGCGGACCGCTAAAAAAATACCAACTAATACTAAGTAAATAACTACCTATCACCACTATCTTAGTGACAGGACAAAGGAAAGGAGTCTCTCTAGCATTACCTAACTTAAGTTCTCTAACCTCTCTTACATAATCAGCACAAGCGAGCGCAAAGTTCTAAACAAGTAAAATTAGTAGCACCGAGCACCTGTCTAGAAGAATAACAATCACATAATATAAGATTTTTAAACGTAACTTACCTGCATGTAAGCAGCAGCAGCATTCGTGCTATTTGAGAAAAAAATAATATTCGCAATAACACAGAACAGAACACACAATAGTAATATAATTAGCTACTCACCAAGCCCCACGACCTCAACACCTAGCAGATCCAGCAGGTCCTGCTCTTGGTCCAGGATGTCGGACGACCGGTGTGTCAGCTGGTTGTGGGTGCACCGGACCTCAGAGCAGCGAAACACTTCCCGGCACACCTTCGCCCACAGGTGGTAACAATCCTGGATCCCATAGCCGGAACCAGGCCTGCTGCCTGCTGCCAAGGTTAAGGGGAGGTGGTGCTGCACGAAAAAAATGAGGGCGGCCACCTCTACCTCTGAGAACAAGGCCCGGGCCTGCACCCCTTCCGGACACCGTCTTCTCCTGGTCGCACTACCCTTAGCAATGGTTCTGGGGGGGGCGGGCGGAAAAGAAAATGTAGAAGTAAAGAATAAAGTCAGGAGAAGAAGTAGGGGAGTAAAAAAAACAAGTAATAGAAAAACAGTACAAAAAACGCAGTAAAAGTAGAAATAAAATGCAAAATATACACTTAGGAAGAGAGAGGGATAGATAATAAATAAAAAAGAAACAAAGGATTGAAAAGATTGGGGAGGATTCAAAAACAGGCCCCAGAACGATACATAGAGTAGAAAAACAAGATGGCCTCGCCCATTGGCGACCGCATGGTGAACTTTGCGCGATATTTTCCCCCGAACACACAATCAGCGCTGCCGAATGTCAGAAACGTCTTGCGAGCATGCGCGAGCATGCGGAACAAGCAACTCTGCATGCTCGTGGAACTCCGCGGAGCGTTGCAGAGTTTTTTACCGATTTGCGGAATTTCTATGCGAACTCTGCCCGGGCTTCCACTTAATAAGATGCCAAGAAGTTCCCTACGGGGCCGTACTCCATATGAAGTCCTGTTTGGGACTAGAATGCGGGTACCTGACCTCGATTGTGGCAGTGCAGTGGCGGATGAAAAACAATTTGACATCAGTGATCGTTTGACTGTTTTACAGGAACTCAATCAATTCCAGGCATTACAAAGCAATGTCCAAGTAAAACGCACCACCATTGGGGAAGTGAAAGCTGTTCCGGCAAGACCTGCCTGGGTCCTGAAGATTGGGGACCTGGTCAGAGAAAAGATTGTGGGCAAAAAAGAATTTGGGCCATCTTACAGGGCGCCTGTACCTGTCCTGGCTGTTGAAGGAACAAGAACAGTACTTCTTCCGCCTCTTGCTGGCAAGAAAGAAAAGAGATTCATCTCCATTGATCTGATCAAACCACACTAAGTGGCAGATACTGAATAGTAGGCCACGTAGGCGCCTGGGTAGCTGCAATCTCCTCTGGCTGCCATACAGGATGTTCAGACAGAAAGATTGATAACCTTTGAAGATTCTACTCTATGAAGTGAAGGCATTACAAACAATGGAATGAAACTCATGCCTGTTGAAATTGAACAGCAACAAAATACAAATGAAACACAGATCTCAATTCGGCCTAATACCGACACTTATGTAAATATGTCTCAAAATGAGTCATCTGCCAGTTCTACAACACCTGCTGAGCTACCAAAGATAGATCGAACTGCGTCTGCCTACTTCATCGATTTTGATACTTTCTCTCTGGATCCAAGTGAACCCGAGTCACCGTCAGCTCCTGTTTCTCACAAACAAAAGCTCTGTTAATTCTACCTTTGGCTGAAAAAGACTTACTTTGTTTCTCCCTGGCTACAGCTCTGGTTTGCAATTGGTCTACTTTTCCTAGTCCTATGGATAGGTGTAGTGACTGTCTTTTTCCTGCTCCTGAACAGACATTACCTCCCAGAATGCTCCGCAGTACAAAATGTGAACTTGGTCCTGAAACCGCAAGCATCATCACACCATGAACAAAGAGATCTGTCCTTTCGTGATCATTACAGCAGTTCGAGTCCCAGAAGGAATAGTTTGGGATAGGCTTTCATATGATGTATTTTGTCCAACTTAACTTTTAAAAATACCACACTTGTTTAAAATTTCTTTAAGTGATATCACCACCTCCAGTACTTTCTCTGATGATTGGGACTTTGAAACTGTAAATACTATGCTGTCTGATTTAGAACAATCTGCTGCATTTTCAAGCCATGAATTGTATGATGATACATCTGATTTTGACACCATTTATTGTTACCAACACTATGGTCATCATTTCTTGCATAAAGCGAGTATCCCACGTAATATTTTCTCTTACCATCAATGGGAACATTGCCCAACACCGCCAAAAGGTAGTTCAACAAAACTTGCACAAAAATGTGCTTATTTGTCGGGAATTAACACTTCTGACATGAGATGTAATTATTATGAGCTTGCACCCTTCACCTGCAAAGAAAAATATGGTCACTAACACGAAACAGATGTACTCTGCTTCCTTTATATCCCAGCTGTGCTGTCTTTCCAGGGTTTTGATTTTTGGAGGAACACCATAGACACAAAATCTTTCTGGGGGACTAAAGATTGGCAAGTTCAGGGAACTGAGTCCTTATTTAGAGGATGCCTCATACCACAGCGAATTATCTTCCTGAACAACACAGTGCAACAGACTTCCTGTCTTGGGTTAGCCAAGATCAAGGACTTGAACACACCTCGAATTCCCTTGCTTACCACTTTGAAGGATGGCAAAATTACACACAACATAGTGAGGCTACATTAAATGAAATTCTACATGATGGTTCGTACAATTCATCAGACCCCCGATTGAACGGGATGTTTGGCTTCAGAGGTTGGATTCAGGGGTACCATCGGAGGGTTTAGTATCCATAGGCCTTACCAACGTTATGTACAAACTGAACACTCGAGGGTGGTGACATATTACAGTGTTGGGAAGTTATGCCTAGAGTGGCTAGAAAACTCAACACTGTCCCAGGTGAAACAACACTTGTCCTTACTCTCAGATGACATGGATCTTAGGGATGTTTTGTTAGCTCTTCAGAAGCCACGTCAAAAGCGCTTCTTATACACTATTTACAACAAAGTATGGAAAATCTTTCAACAGGAGGCTGCTGAGAGATTGCGTGAGATTGACAGGGCTAACCTAGAAAAGGCCTTGGCAGTGGTCGACAATGGTATGACCACACTGACATCCTTTATTTCTGTACTGGGTAACATTGTGTCTTCTGCAATAGATATAATAGAACAGGATTTGTCTGTTCTTCAACATGGGCAATCGCAATTGCGATCCATTCTATTACTGAGCTAAACGCTACAGTTGTTGTGCTCTGGTCACGTGCCCTGGCGGTATATCAACAGTACGGCTGTTTTCTGTATACAATCTAACAGAAATACAGACAACAATAGCATGAAGAGATGCAAAATATACAATTCTGCGCATTGAAAAATTGGACCAATTACCTTTTACAGTGGCTGAGTCACCTTCCACAGAATGGTTAATCCATGGCCACATTACACTGCCAGTCACAACATTCCAATTTCAATACTGTCTCACCAGGTAAGCAGGTATGAAGAATTGGGAAAGGGATACATACATGAATCTTGGGAATTAACGTACAGATTTAGATGCAGGAATGGGGACACTGAAGTTTTTCTCAGCGGTTCACACTGTGAGAGTTCTTTAAGTGAATCTCTAATTTGTCAGGATATTTTGCTTCACGGAGCCTGTAATGCTTCAATTGTAAACCTATTGTGTCACTTGAAAGGATCCCCAGCTGTGGTGATTCATCCGGTGTTCAAACTGCTCTCAAATGGGAGTTATTTGATATTGAATGATCAAGGTTGTTGTGGGATGGTATCATGCATCGCATAGCTGGTCACAGTAAGTTCCAGGGTTACTTGTCGTATGCAAGTATTGTTTTCACCGACCCACACAGTTAGGGAGGCAATTCTATGGCTTTCTTTGGATGTTTCCCTTATACAGTTTGATTCTCTGAGCAGACTGAAAGCCGTGCTGTTACAGAAGGATGTGGCCTTAACCTCAGCCCAAGTGACTTTTTATCTTCAGGTTGCAAGGTCTTCGGCTGAGATACAGGCACTAGTCCGAACAAACTTCCTGCTCTATTTTGGAGATGCGAAAGAGATGAGAAAGTCACAATTGCATGCCAATCAGTGCTTAACTGTACAAAATATGCATGTTTTTTACAATATCTGCGCACCAGTAATGATGCTCTAAGGAAGCGCAAGAACAGTCAACTAGGAAGTGGCGTATAGTGAATCTTGTTACAGGCGGGGCCAGCACAGGTAAGAGCGGTTGGGCGGTGAGGCGGGGTGGGGCTCGGTGGGGGAAGTCGACAGATGACGGGATAGGTCAAATTAAATTAAAAAATAAAACCTTGCGATCACCGTATCCCCAAGTCATTGATGCAGCAAGCGCAAGATAAGTGGTTTTATTTGTTTAATTTTACCTATCCTGTCGTCTGTCGACTTCCCCCCACTGCACCACGCCCCGTCCCACCGCTCCTACCTGTGCTGACTGCGCCTGCGATGTTAACCTACTCAAAAGCGTGCAGTCTGCGTGTACCCCCTTCAGAAAGGGAGGATACTTCCCCTCCACAGGCAAGCTGGTCCAGCGGTAGTGAAAGATGATGCTACACTTGAAGAACTGCTGCTGTATCTTTCTCTGCAGTCTGCTGAACTCTTTTTAGCACATATGCGAAGAGTTCATGCATGTGCAGAAGAGAGCACATTTGTTTGTAATCGATCACACAGTACTTTTCTGTGACGGCTCAGTCTAAAGGGTTAGTACCATCACAGACCATTGTCTTGCATCCAATATTTAATTAGTTCCTGGTTATCAAATAATCAGCTAGTGCTACTGTGTAATATTTGTTTATTACAGGACCTTAAATTAAAAGGACAGCACGGCATCGCAGTGTTTACATTATTTATTACTATTGCTGTATCTGTCTTCCTCGTTTCAGTGGCTTTCCGAAACTTCCCCTGAAAAGGAGTGGTTTGATGTCACTTTTTGATTGATCATGTCAATCCTATTGAAGGCTTTTCATGACTTCAACTGCTCTATAGAGATTATAGGAAATGGGAGAATTACAATATATTGGTGAAAACGAGAGAAAGCCAGCGCGAAGGGTAGTGTGTAGTAAATTAAGAAAGGGTTACTGTGGAAAAAATACCATCATCATTCAGGATAAAATTAGTCATGGCTTAGAATGAAGCAGCGTACAAAAGGATTTGCAAGCTAATCTGCCAGTAAACCAAATGGTAGATCATTTTTTCAGACTATAAACTGAGAGGTTAACTATTATCCATCCTCAACACTGAAACCCTTTTGGACATAACATTTTAAACTACTCTTAGACTAACTGAGATTTACAAATTTTAGATCAGTAATCATATTCCAAGACCCTTGTCTCAGGAATATCTTGGTGGTAGTTCTTATCATTAAGAAGGGAGACTAGACAAAGCATATTACCTCCGTTTTTCTTTCTTGATTTGCCAATCAAGCTTTTGAGAAAATATGATTTAGTTATCTAAAAGACTGAATCAGAGAAATTAGCTTTAATTAGAAAAAATGTGATGATTGATTGGTATGAGCGACTTCCCACTTTAAGGAGTAATCACACCGCAGCACAATTTCAGGCTGACCACAATGGAGCATAGCTCGGATACACAAATCAAGTTTGTCCCAGTCAGCAATTTTACCTTCTGACTTAGGGGCTGATTTAGAGTGTGGTTTCTCTGTCAGGGCAACCTGATGGAGTATCCGAATCCAAATTTATAGATATCTGCTGCCTCTAAAAAAAAAAATCTAAAAAGTCTTGGCCGTCGACATACAGAAGGTCTGCCCAAATCTAAATGAGGCAGGTGGACTTTCAGTTTGGTAGAAAGGTTACCTTGTGAAGAAGTAAACTCTCCGCCAAATGTAGATCGGACCCTTGGTCTTTTAAGTCCCAACTTTTCAGGGTTTCTGGAGCAGCTCATCTGGGTCACTTCTAAGGCTACTAGGACCTCAGGGGCGGCACTTGGGACCAAATCTGAATCAAGCAGAGGCCACCAGCAAAGTGCAGTCCAGGTCTAGTTGCTACTGATCAACTGGGTACGTCTGGGAAAGGCCTTTTGCAGCTTGTTGTCTCCCTGTAGCCACACAGAAAGACAGCCAACTGAGCCTTGGTGTCTACTTTTTTGTCTTGGGTACAAGAGAGAGCAGGTCCATTCCTTCAGGGCTCTTCTCAGGTCACAGGCAGCAGATCCAGTCCTCTTCTGATCTTCAGCGGGCCCAAAAACTGTTCTGATGTGGGTACCTGGAGGTGACACATTTATGCCTGGCTCCAGCTAGTGGGGGTTAATGTCTCCTAGGCACTCCCGAACCCGAAACAGGCATTTACCCTTCTGCCTGGAAAACTGCACTCGTTCAACCCATTCTTAAAAAAGAGGATGCAGACCCAGCGGATCTGAAAAATTTTAGGCCCATCTCCCTCTTACTGGCACCTGCAAAAATCTTGGAGAAGGTAGTGCAGATACACCTCTCCGAACTCCTGGAAACCAACAAATTTCTCCATGATTCACAATCGGGATTCAGGTCAGGATATAGCACCGAGACAGCACTGCTAGAAGTAGCTGAAACTGTCCGGGAGACCTTGGATATTGGGCACTGTGCAATGCTTGTGCTGTTAGATTTGTCGGCAGCATTTGACACTGTGTCACACAAGATCCTTTTGGAGAGATTAAGACAACTGGGAGCCTCAGGGACCACATTGTCTTGGTTTAGTTCCTTCTTACGGGATCGATCCCAGAAAATTCTGCTGCACCCTTTTATCTCGTCTCCACGCCCTATAGTTTGTGGAGTTCCCCAGGGCTCGGCCTTGAGCCCTGCCCTTTTAACATTTATCTCGCCCCTCTAGCCTCACTGATTGAACAGCATGGTGTAAGTGTCATCTCATACGCTGATGACACTCAGCTGGTGTTCTCCTTCAAGGAACACACCGAGGCAGCTTTCATTAATTTTAAACAATGCCTGATTAACATCTCAGCCTGGATGACTGATAACTGTTTAAGACTTAACTCGGATAAAACTGAGGTTCTATTTTTTAACCAGCCATCCCCACCACCATCGGATTTATGGTGGCCATCTGAGCTCAACCCTCCCCTCAGCCGGTGTCCTCTGCTAGGAATTTGGGTTTTAAGTTTGATTCTACCCTTTCATGCAAGACTCAGGTAAATCAGGTCTCATCCTCATGTTTCTGGAAAATGAAGTCCATACGAAGATTTCTCCACCTGTTGCCCATGGAATGTAGAAAAACAGTGGTCCATGCACTTATTACCTCACAGCTAGACTATGCAAATAGTCTGTACTTGGGTCAGCCAGATTACCTGATCAGGAAGTTGCAGACTATACAGAATGCAGCCGCTAGGCTCATTAGAAATATCCCGATACGACACCATATTTCCCCTATCTGAGGAGCCTACACTGGCTCCCAGTAAAGAGGAGGATAGAATTCAAGGCTTTGACTCTAGCTTACAGAGCAACAAGAGAAACGGGCCCACAATACCTCAGAAAAAGACTCCGCAAATATCTCCAGACAAGAAACTTGAGATCCAATCATCAAGGCCTACTAGTAACTCCCCGCTTTGTAAAAGCGAGGCTTGGTGGCCGGTCGTTCACAGTCAGAACAACTCGGCTGTGGAATTCCTTACCGGAACATCTTAGGAAGGCTAATTCGGAATCTGTCTTTCGTAAATCTCTAAAAACCTGGCTTTTTTACCTTCCCTAAGCTTCTGTAGCCTGTGGCAACTTGCTTTTATTTTTATATCCGCTAGCGCCGGGACACCTCCGTTGGAGGTAGCTGTGCGCTCTATAAGCTTCAAATTAAATTAAATTAAATGGTGTAAAGGGTTCCAGGGCCAACTTTACCCACTTTTGCCTTGCTGCAAACAGGCCCAAAATGCTATGAGTCAGGGAATTTTCAAGATGACAAACATCTTCAGCCACACTAAAATTCTGAGGAAACGGGGAGTGTGTGTGTGTCATATGGAAATCACCAATGTACTCCCACATCTAACACTAAAATCCAGTTTGAAGCATGCCCTGTATCCACCGTTAACCCAGAAGCAAATGTCTGGTAGGAGAAAAGCATGACCCTCATTAACCATACAAATAATACAGAAGAATTGTTTTTGCATCCTGTTCTCCCCCGTTCAAGCGCACTGCAAGTGTTAAATGTGGCTCATCAAACCTGTCAAGCAGGGCATGATAGTGGGGTGTCATAGGATGCCCACAGCCCCACTATAAATATTTCATGAAGTACAAATGAGTCCTCGCTGCCCAATCAGGTCAGCTTACTGTTTGCTCCTGGAAGACATTTCACACCTTGTTCACATCTATTCCTGGGCTAAGTAGAGGCTGGGAGTTGTTGAAGAGTTAATGCAAATTAGCCTCCAGGAATTTCAGGTAGGGAGAAGGTAGCTATTTAAAAGTTACCTTTCCCTAATATTTTTTAAAAATCCAACTTCACCATTGAATTGGATATTTAATAACTATTGCAATGGAAGTTTAATTCTTATTGCTGGTCCATTTCACAAATTGGCAGTATTTGTATTTTATTCTGCACTCCGGTTATCTACATAGGACAGCTAGGCTTACCACAGTAAAAATAGCTTTTTTGGGGCCTAGTCACATGGTAATATTGATTTTCTATATGTTCAACTTTTAAATTCCAGGCACACTAACTTCTTCTAACTTCTTGGCTAAACAGCTTACATTGAGGTGACATTATTATTTAAAAGGAAGGTTTTTAGCTCTCATAAAGGTTTATTTTAACATGTTGCTCTGCAGGTTTCACACTGCAGCAGTCAGGCTGCACACGTTAGGCCTGAAGCCACATTGTGCACTACCACTGTTGTGGAAGGCACAATAGGCATTTAGGGGCCGATTATGATATGGCCCCAAAGGCTCCGACCTTTGGCCAGAGCCTTTAGGGCCTCATCGTAATGGGTCGGTCGGTTTCTTTTCCGACCGCCTCATTATGTTGGAGGTGGTCGGAAAGTAAACCTGCCGGTCATTCCGGCTAGCTTCCGACTGGCTCGGAGAGCCCATCCTCCAGTTGCAAGGCGGCATGTAATCTCAAGGGCGGAAAGATCCGCCCTTGAGATTACGATCACGCTTTCCAATATGGTTTCCATGCCGGCCTGTCCGGCATGGAAACCATGTCAGAAAGCATGTTTGGGGGCCCCCAGCAGGGCCCCCTTTGGTGCAAGGCCTCCGGTTGGAGGTAGAGGGGCCACCTATGGTGCCCCCCTGTTGATCCCAGCGCCTTGTGGCAGGCACCATGAGGTGCCTGACACGGGGTACAGGGATGAACCGCAACTCCCATTTCACTATGGGATCATGTATTACGGCCGGTTTATGGCCGTAATGCATGCCCCCATAGTGAAATATAGGAATGCGACCGAACAGTGTTCAGTCGCTCCTAATGCGGTGGTCGGGACCGCCAACCGGGTGTCGGTCGGTGCCATGACCAAGTCGGTGTCGGGCAGAATGAATTCCGCCTGACATCAAAATAACCCCCTTAATGTCCAGTGCACGTTCTACACCATATTCCAGATTAAATGTGGCAATTAGCAATAAGCCAATTCAACCATGCTTAAGAGAGGGTACAGGAACTTTACTCTTGGTTAGCAAGGGTAAAGTGTTGTGAATCCGGCAACAATATAGTCCCGAAAAAGGCAGAACATCCAGGCTGACGATGTAGAAAAGGCTGATTTCATACTCTAATTAATATTCAGATTGATTACTATCCAAATTTACAAACTGTTGAAATGTTTGATTGTGTGGAAAGGATCATACTTGTTTATTGATTTAACTTCAAGTGGAAGTACAAAGCTCTAGGTGACGCTGGAGGATATGGGAAATAAAAGATCTCTTCTGAATATTATGACATTATTGTCATAGCCAGTGGAATCATAAGGCAGGGTTGACTAAGTTCTGTGTTAAGAAATGAGAAATTATGTGGTTTAATGCTTCACATTTTCTGATAGTATTGCTTCAATATGTTGTAATTTTTTCACATTGTAACACAGGCAGGGCAAAGATTTCACATTATTATTTTTTTTTTTAATGTTTTTATTGATTTTTAACACAGGAAAAACAATTACAATGAATCAAAATAAAACAGATCACGTAATCTCAAATCACAATTGTTGCAATACACATAAGATCACAGTGGCATAAGAATTGACCAAATATACAGCGACTCTAAATCTCACAGGCATTGACAAATAAATCTGCAGAAGGGAAGGACTCCCCCAGCGGGAGGCATTGTTAACCTACCTACAGTGCTCCAGGTAGGTGTGCTCAGCGAGCAACAGCAATAGCACAAACATCATCAAACCTGTTCTTCATTATCATTTTGTCTTGACATTTGATATTGTGTAAATAGGCCCCAGAAACCTAACTGTCTGCTACAGGGGGGAAGCAGTTCGTTATAAATATCCGATTGAGTGTTACAATACACCATATCTTTTTCCCACTCTGCAACTGTAGGTACAGGTCCTCGCAACCATCTCATTGCTAGTCTACGCTTAGCAAGAAGAAGACCAATAGCAACCAATTTGCGAACATTTTTCCGGAGAGGTTTCGTATAACCCAACAATGCCAGCAGGGGGTCCGGAGCAAGAGAGAGTCCCACTATATCGTTTAACATCCTAAAAATATTGCTCCAAAATTCCTCCACTGGGGGGCATTGCCAAGCAAGGTGAAAAAACCCGGCGCCCGGCATGTCACATCTTTCACAGCAATCCGTGTCTCGCAGCCCAAATCTGTGTAGGCGCTCTGGAGAGTAATGAACCCTGTTCAAGAATTTAAAATGAGCTAACCTGTGACGACCATTAAGGGAGACCTTACGTGTAACTTCACAGCAGTAATACCAAATATCGTCCGTGAGTGGCACCCCGATGTCCGCCTGCCAAGCCAGCCACTCTTTTGTGAAAGGAGTCGTCTTAGCAAATAGTGCCGAGGCATAAAGCCGGGAAACCAGCTTAACAGGCGACTGTGAGCGCAATAGTATGGACAGGGGCGGAATCTCCATTGGTTCTACGAGCTCATCCCCCAGCACAGCGCGCATAGCATGGCGAGTTCTAAAGAAATGGAATTGCGTTAGCGTAGAGGGTTCCGCCATACCCTCAGCAGCCTCCTCCCATGTTACTACCCGGCCGTTTTTAAATAAATCCCCCAACTCATGTATGCGCAAACCATTCAGCGATCGGAGAGTCCCTCACTCTGAGCTAAGAGCGAACCACTGACACCACTCTACACGCAGGAGGGGTGAATATAATTGAGCACCAGAAAATAGTTTAAGGAGGACGTGCCAAGCATGGACCATGGAATTCACTGAGTCAAGTACCCCACAGCGTCTAATTGGCGCTTTAGTCAAGAAACGTGGCAAGGGATCTGGAGCAGCAACCACTTTTTCTATCTGGAGATGAGGTAGGTCATGTGGGCCATGAACCCAACAATGGGCATGCGAGGCCTGCGCAATCCTATAATAAAGCTATAAATCCGGCGCGCCCAGGCCTCCAGCAGTATATGGCAGCGTTAGAATGTCCAATGCGACTCGCTGAGTTTTTCCCACCCATGCCAACCTATTCATCAATGTATGCAGCTCTTTAAACATATGCTGGGGCACCACTATGGGAATATTGATGAAGAGAAAGAGAAAGTGAGGAAGTACCACCATTTTCATTAATGAAACCCTCCTCACCAGCGAAAGTGGGAGCCGAATCCAACGGTCTATGTCATCGCCCAGCCTGTCAATCGCCCTGCCGTAATTCGCCTTAATCACTTGGTCAGCATCAGAATGAACTTGGATACCCAGGTATCGAACCGGGTCAGACGTCCACTGGAGCGGGAAGTCGAGAGGGGTCGGCACTGTGGCGGGAGTCAACGGGAAAATTATAGATTTATCCCAATAGTCCCGAAAGACCACCAAACCGTAACACCTCACGAATCACAGGGGCCAGGTGGATCTCCGGATCACGGATATACAAGAGCATGTCATCAGCATAGGCTGAGACAATTAAGTTATAATTAGGGAATCGAAGTCCCCTGTGTCCGTGATATTCCCGTAGCGCCCTCAGCAGGGGCTCAGCAGCCACTGCATACAGTAGTGGGGATAGGGGACACCCCTGACGAGTGCCCCGCGAAATGTGAATAGGGGCGGAAACCATGTCTCCAGTGCGAACCCGGGCCACAGGTGAATTATAAAGCACCAACACCAATTGTAGGAAAACATCGCCCACTCCCATGCGACGCAGTACAGCGAGCATAAAGGACCATTCAATTGAATCAAAGGCCTTCTCTGCGTCTAAGAAGACCGCCGCAGCCGTAACCTCTGGTCGGACATGCTGAAGCGGGCCAAACACAGTACGGAGGTTGTACGAAAGCATTCGGCCCGGAATAAACCCGGCTTGCTCAGGGCCAACCAGCTGAGGCAACAACGGAGACAGACGGTTAGCCAGTATTTTAGCAAATATTTTTGTGTCCACATTAAGTAAGGAAAGTGGGAAATAAGAAGAACACTTTTGGGGATCTTTATCAGGTTTCAACAATGTTATGATCAGGGCCTCGCGCATAGTAGGGGGCATAATCCCATCCGCTCCCATCTCTTGAAACAAGGTAACCAGGTGGGGAATCAGCAGCTCGCTAAAACCTTTGTAAAAGGATACCGTAAGGCCATCCTGCCCTGGAGCGCTACCCTCCCGCATAGAGTTTAAGGCCAGTCGTATCTCCGCAACTTCAATAGGACGTAATAAGAATTCTCTGTGCCAATTTTGCAACCAAGGAAGCTCAATATATTCCAAATCCTGCAATATGTTGGCGTCACTAGGGGTGACCTTAGAGCTGTATAGCTCTTGGTAATAACTGCGAAACTGATTATTAATGTCCGCCTGTTCTGAAAAAATTAGGCCTGGGTGGTAAATTCCGTTCCGCTCGCGGAATTAGAGGAATTTGGGTAATTTTGCGTTCCGCGGAGAACGCGGAATTACCAAAAATTCTGCGATCCGCGGCTTCGCGGAATTTTTTACTTGTTCGCGCTTTCAAAATACGTGTTCGCAAGATATTTCTCCCCGAGCACGCAAACAGCGTTCGCGAACAGGAAAAAGCATCGCGAACGGGCAGAACAAGCAATTCCACGTGTTCGCGGAACTTTTGCGTGCTCGCGGAGATTTTTTACCGTTTCGCGGAGCTTTGCGTAGCACGACTAAGCAAATTCCGCCCACCCCTAGTCAAAATAGAGCCCTCTTCGTCTACCAGCGCAGCCAGGCTTCCAGCCTTCGACCTGCGGCGAGCCAGCACTGTGGCAAAAGATTCTACGGAGCCGACATTGATGGCGAAAAACTCAGAGATCGCATTGTGTAGCTCAGATTTAAAGACTGTGTCTAGTAACGAATATGGTGGAAATCTCCACAGGAAAGGAGGAGGACCTAGCGAAGACACAGTAAATGGTCAGCAAAATGGGAGAGTGGTCCGAGAATGACCGAGCTAGCACCGAGCAGTCCTGGACCTTGGTCAACAGAACCTGTGAGGTGAGCCAGTAGTCTATACGTGTGTGAATATCATGGTGCGCTGAATAATGTGTGAATCCGCCACTAACATTGGATCTAGCTCGCCATACATCCATCAATTGCAACTGTAAAGAAATATCAGCAATGGCCTTAGCAGCAGCAGATGGGGGTCTAGGTGGGCCGCTTGATCAGTCGAGGGCTGGATCTAAGACGCAATTAAAATCACCCTCCCATAGCAACGGCAAGGGATACCGGTCTTTAAGAAGCGTAAAGATGGACTGGTAAAACTGTGGGTCATCATAGTTCGGGCCATAGGAATTAACAATAAGGAAATTCAGTTCTTTGCCATAACATCGGGATATAACATACCTGCCCGCCGAGTCAGTCTCACATTGTTCTAATTGGAGCCTTGATTTAGGATTAAGCCATGTCAACACACCCCTAGAATGGGAGGTGAAACACGCAGCATGAAAGGTACCTGTTAATCTACTGCCTGTCAGTAACGCGCATCCAGGGTGAAGGTGCGTCTCCTGAAGTAGAGCAATGTCGACCTCCTTCCGCTTGAGGTAGGCTAGGATTTTGCGCACCTTTCTATGATCGTTGAGGCCCCTAACATTCCAGGTCATGAGGCTCAGTCGCTTAGTATGACCCAGGTTGTGGTGCGAGATTGCCAAGTAATGAGTAAATGCAAGTATTGCTGCGTCCCCGTAATACCACGAAATCTACCCTGCTCAACTCGGGCAAATAAAGACATGTTATCTGCAAAAAGAAAAACACAACAAAAAACCCCAATTCCACCCCACACCCATGCCTCGCATGCCCCAACTAAGCGAAGGCGAATATCAACCCACCCTGGCTCAAACAAGACATTTAAAAATTGCGAATATAACACACATATGCAACAATAAACCCCCAGAAATGCAGAGAGAAACAGCGTGCAACGCATTAGGGTGGATGTTACCCAGCAATGTCAAACTAGTCCACCCCCCGCCACGCCACCAAACATCAAACGTAAAGCTTCTGACGTTACATCCAATTATATCTAGGAGATACTCATAGTTCCCAATTTGTGGAAACCCCCTGTACCAGAGAGCCAATCATGACGCCCTGCACATAGTAGCCCCAAAGATCAAAAAATGAAAAAACATTCACAAACAAGGATCGTGTGGCTGGAATGCGCCTGCCAACCAGCCCGGAATAGCAGCAACCCTCCCGGCGACATCACTGAATAGCAAACACACTGCGATAGCAATAGGGATGGAGAACTAAGAGGGACCCGGATGTGACCATCCCACCCAGCCACTGCTCAGCCATTGTCACTCTCGTTGTCATTCGAGCCCTCAACCCGGGGAGTTGCAATCTGACCCTACCCCCGTGGGCGAGCATTGACCCACCCTCCAAGGTTCATCCACAGGGATTACTGGTCTGAAGATATCTTGATGTACCATCCAGATACAGCGCACCAATCAGGCTACCCCGCATATCGCTACCCCACGCAGCCAGGGCCAGCCAACCCCAACCAAGAGAGCTGTGGACGAAATACACATATTGTGCAACTCAAAATAACCACAATTGTTACAGTAAAATGCCTGAACCCCAAAGAACAACACTCAGAATCAAGAATTAGGATAGTAGTGTACGTGCCCATCTCCAGCACTCGCCCTTTAGTCATTATCATCAAGGCAGCCATGTGCATCATCAGCTCTAGGGCTGCCATCCTGTCCCTTCTTTCGTTTACTAGCCTTGTCCCAGTCTTTGAGAGCTTTCGGAAGGGACTGTAGGCCCGAGAAGAATTGAGCCTTCCCATCAAACAATACCTTGAGTCGTGCAGGGTACAGCATAGCATATTCAATTTTCTGATCGTGCAGGTTACGTTTCAGGGGAGAAAATAGCCTCCTGGCTTCCTGAACTTTAAGAGTAAAGTCAGGGAATAGGGAAAGAGTAGACCCCTCATATTGCAAGCTGCCCAGATCTCTTGCTCGCCGTAGCGCAGCGTCCCTGTCACGGTAATTTAGCAGTTTGTCGATGATATGTCGCGGAGGGGCACCAGGTTGGGGTCTGGGGCCCAAAGAGCGGTGCGCTCACTCCACAACATACATAGGCGAGAAAGTATCAGCACCCAGCAGCGTCGTGATCAGTTTCTCAACAAAGGTCTCCATATTGCCCATCACAGTAGATTCAGGCAGGCCCGTAATGCGGAGATTGTTGCCTCATGATCGAGCCTCCAAGTCTTCAGCTCGGTCCTGCAGGGCAACCAGGGCCTTCTCCACACGCTTCTGGGCACTGTTGGAGTCAGTCTGGGCCTCCTCCGTTTCAGCAATACGACGTTCCGCCATGTCTAGGCGCTCTGAATGCTTGTCGACCCTCTCCGACATTCTGTCCATTCTATAGGCCAGAGTGTCGATTTTTGCATCAATAGCCGACCGGCCCTGCTGCATGGACACTATAATCTGTTTTATATCGCCAATAGGCTCCTCCGTTGGGTTATCAGGCTCCGACATCGTGGACTCCGCAGCGTCTTCGCATCGCCTGGACTTCCGCAGCTCAAAATTAATCTTCGGTTGGGTCTTGTCTGGCTTGCCCATCGCAGCGCCGCAGGCATGCCGGCCCCCCAGGCACGCGTGCACCGAACTCAGTCAGCTGGGACTTCCAGGCCCTGCGTATGTAGTCAACTCCCGCCACGTGCGTCAGGCCTGGGCCGCATTGTACTGGGGCAAGTGGCAGCAGTAGTGGACTGCGTAGAAATGAGGCTACCACCGGCACCCTTCGCTTAGCAGGCGCTGAATCCGCTCCTTACCTACGAAGCAGTAGGGGCCACCAAGCAGAGCAGGCAGCGCAAAGCAGGCCAAGACAGGAGCACCTCGCCCAGGCAGCACCGACGAGACAGTTCTTCAGCTGCGGGGGTGCCGGGCCTGGGGCACAAGGCCAGAGTCACAATGGTGGCAGAGGCAAAGCAGCGTTCTCCAGGCCCATAAACGTTAGGCCAGGTACACAAAGCTGGAGTCACAGGGCGCCAGGGGCCAGGGCAGAGCAGCGTGATCCAGTCACCAGCGCGGCTCCCGCCAGGCGGGTCCGTGCTGCACAATCCAGCGGGTCGTAGGACTCACCCAACGCTGCCGAGTCCACAGTGCGCCCCCCGCAGCAGACCACAGCATCTCAGGCTCCCGTCCGGGAATCGCGCCGAGGAGGGCCCCGCACAGCGCAGTCTCCGCTCACCAGCCAGCGGTGAGCCGATGCAGCACACAGCGTCGTGCACGTCGGGCACGTAACCAGGCCTCGCGCCAGCATTTACATTGCGGGCCAGATCTCTGGCTGTGTCGGAGCAAGATGGTTCGCGGGCACAGCGGTGTAGTCAGCAATTGGAGGGCTACATCCGCCCGGTATCTACGTCCAGTAGCGAGATAGTAGAAGCCGCAAATTCCTGCCGGATAGAACTGGTGGCTGGCGGAGCTCGATCACGGAGTGGCCATCTTTAAGCCAGGCAAGCTCCGCCCCCCATTTCACATTATTATTACAAGTTTAAATAAAGCAATAAGCAACTAAGGGGCAGATTTACTAAAGTGTCAACCAATGCAGCAGCCAAAAATGGCGTGCTGTGAGACAGGGAGGGAGCAGGAGAGAGACATATCTACAGAGATGTAGCTCTCTCCTCCCTGCTTCCTAGCATTGGCGCAGAAATTTGATGCCGAGCGCCACGCACACAACTTTGTGCGGTAGTGCGAGGGTGAGTGCAAGAGTCTATCATAGATTTTGTAGTGGACGGGTTCCCTTCCAGTACAAAATACTATGCCTAGACAACAATTAAAACTTTTCCCATTTTGTATGTGTGCTGTACAGTGCAGCACACATGCAAAGTAGGAAAAGATAGGAGAAATTAAAATATTTCTCCTTTTAACGCCTGGTTTCAAAAGGCGTTATTATTTTATGCAAACCCCTGTCTCACATTTTTGGTAGATAGGGTTTTGCGTTAAAAAATGGGTGTGGTTGCATGGGAACGCCCATGTAATACCCCCTTGATGCTAAGTAATGCAAAGCAGCGGTTTGCAGTGCTTTGCGTTACTTTTAATTAATTTCCAGCACAAGGCAAGTTTTGCGCTGGAAAGTAAATAATAAAAAAACACATTGGGGCATATTCTCAAGAACTTATCGCCGTGTTAGCGGCACTTTATCGCAGCCAAAGTGGCGATAGATTTATCGCCCTATTCACAAGCTGGTGCTAACAGCCGATATCACCAGTTTTCCTGCGATAGCAGCCGCAAAAAACATCGCCACGGATGACACCGGCAACTAACGCTAATGAGATGCAGAGTAGGCATTCCTGTGCAAAAAGCCGCAAAAACACCACTTCGCAATATTCTCAATGACCAGCCAGATCGGCGATAAGATCTCAAAACAGGCGATAAGGCGCGTTAGCAGCAGGGATTTAACACCTGCTCTTACCTGGTGTTAAGTCGGATGACAACCTGCACCACAAAAGGGAGCCCAGAGCCACACCTGAAGAACAACAGATGCCATGGAGCTACTGATCATGCAGCTCGGAGCCCCAAGAGGGCCACAACACCCACCGCCACCACACCCAGTCCCACCATCCCCCCCCAGACCCCTCCCCCCAGGCTACCACAGAGGCAGCGCAGACAAAGACAGCTGACCTTCAGAAAACGCACCAGCCTCACAGACTTAACACCAGAGGATGTCATTGCCCACTACAGGCTCAAAAGGACAACCATCCTCCGCATCCTGACCATCATTGCCCACAGGCTGACGGTACCAACACAGCGGATAACCAACATCCCTCCGCAGACAAAGCTGCTGGCTGTGCTGCACCTGTTGGCCTCTGGTAATGGTAGACCTCTGGTACCTTCCAACCAACAACTGCCAGAGTCGGAGGAGTCTCACAGCCAGCCCTATCCAAGTTCCTCACACCTGTCTTGGATGCAATCATCAGCTTGGTACCCCAGTACCTTCACTTCCCCCACACTGCGCAGGAACAGCTGGAGACCAAGCAAGGCTTCTACGCCATAGCTGGCTTCCCGCACGTGTTGGGGCAATCGACTGCACACATGTACTCCTCGTGCCCCCTGCCGCAACTGCACACAATTACTGCAACAGGAAGCACACGCATTCCATCAATGTGCAGGCAATAGTGGACCACCTGGGACTCTTCACCAATGTTGTCGCCAACTACCCAGGCAGTGTGCATGAATCCTTTATCTTCCGACAGTCCATCATCAACCAGCGCTTTGAGGCTGGCACCTATGGGAATGCATTGCTCGTTGGTAAGTACCAAATGAACACAGCACACACCTCAACTCCACAGTCATGCAACTCACGACTCTGGGAATGCACACGTTACAAACTCACATACAACATGCCAAACAACATGCCCACCTACCAGACACGACAGCACAACTTACTGTGGTAACCTGGGCTAGCCATGTACACAAGCCATCAACGGCATGGCACCTCAGCCACACAATAGCAGAATGTGGGGAGAGGTGGGAACCAGGCATGTGCGAAGGAGGCAAGTGACCCATGAATGAGAATGTACACAATGCCAAGTGTGGCATGGATGTGCTGGCCAGACTGCAGTATGCAGACCACAGACATGTCCATGTCGATATATACTGCTGGTGTTTGGAGTGTAGTGGACAGTGGACGCAACCATGTCACCCCAGGCAGTGGGGAAGATCGCGGAAATGTAGCTTGTTACGTCCCCCCTGTAAGCGTGACCGGAGTGGGCTGGCCCGGCGTACACCAGGCCAGCATAGGGGTGTGAATAAAAAGCCCGTTGCTCTGGGCGTGGTTCTCTTCTGGAAAGGCCAACGTGTCTGCCAGGGCGGCGCCTCTCAGCCCGCCACGAGGCAGACGCCGTGAGCGGCGCTGCCTGCGATCCTGTGCGCCTGCTGCACCCCAGGCCGCTGGTCCCCAGACCTGTCTTGGCCGCCCCTGCGCAACCAGGCCTCACTGCTCACCTGCCGACACCGGCGTGTGTCAAAGAGGGCCCACCACGTGCCGGTGCAAGCTCCAAGCCCGAGGCCCGCGACATTGGCAGCCTCCTCAGACCATCACGGCCTCCGCGACACAGGCCCCCAGCACTCCTTTCTCGTTAACGTACTCCACCGCTGCCTCCGGCCTACACTGCGGTCCAGTAGGTCGCACATTTGGAACTGAGTCTTGATTTCATGATGGCCGAGTTCATATGTTAATGGCAGCATTTATATCACTGTACTCCCTTCGATCTGGTGCCACCAACTCTGTGCATCGCAAGCCAACGACATGTGTCTGTGGGCCCTTTCTGACTACTGCCTTCGGCCTACACTGCGGTCAAGTAGGTCACACATTTGGAATTGAGTCTTGATCTGTTAATGGCAGAGTTCATACCATTGTACACGCATCATCGCAGACTGCATCCCCTTTCAGCTCTGGTGCCACTAACTCTGTGCACCGAAAATCATGGACACTCACTGGTTGAACTTTGGTGGCATCTGAGTCTATGGCCTGGGGGTTGTCTTCATCATCATGTGGCTGGTACTGACTTGGTGTCAAACATGAGTTTGTAGCATTCATCTCCTCCATATTGCCTGTTTCAGCTTGGTTCTGCCCTCTGCATCATGCCCTGGTAGAACACCTTCCACTGTCCCCCAAAACACTCCGCGACATTCAGCTTCGACATCGACGAGGTCCCGCTCAGCTCTCGTGGCCCTACCTCAGTGCACCGCAAGTCACTGTCCTGTGGCGGTGTGCCTGTGCTGGCCGCAGTGCATCCGGGGCCACTAACTCTGTGCAGCTCAAGTCATGGACCCTTGCTGTTTGAACTTTGAACTTCTGGTTGTCTGATCACTGTTGTAGTTGTTGCCAGCACCAACCACTCCCTGAGGGCTGGCTTACACTCACCCCACATCCATCCAGCACAGGCGTCACTGGACATGTGACCCTGGCAATAAAAGGGTCCGGGCGCACGTGCCCGTAGCCAGTTCCACAAACTATCTAAGTGTGTCCGTGTGGTCATTATGTATGCATGATGGGCCAGGGCCCTACCACATGACATTGTGCTGTGTACAGCGGATGCAACCATGTCACCTCAGGCAGTGGGGAAGACCTGGGACATGTAGCTGTGTCGTACCCCCCTGTAAGCGTAAGCGGAGTGGGCTGGCGTACGACAGTCCAGCGTAGGGGTGTGGATGATCAGCCCGGGGCTCTCGGCGTTGCTAAGTGTTGGCCTTGCCAAGGAAGCAACTAATGCATGTGTACCTGTTGTAGTGTCGGCGCCACCCATCCCGCAATGGAAAATGTTGCAATGTAGCATGCCCCCGGAGTGCGGGCTCAGCCGAAGGGATAAATGAAGG
Organism: Calotriton arnoldi; assembly: GCA_963921515.1. Lineage (NCBI taxonomy): Eukaryota > Metazoa > Chordata > Amphibia > Caudata > Salamandridae > Calotriton > Calotriton arnoldi. The sequence goes on along the minus strand of CAWUFW010018102.1, from coordinate 112,338 downwards.
AGCACAAGCCCCCTCGGGGTCCGGGATCATACATGCCAACTGTTGTGTGTGTCGCTATTACCGCAGCATAGGCAAAAGGTCTACCCTCAACCGCATCGAGAGTTCAGCCAGCCATGAACTCTACATCTGTGTCTGCCCTATCCTTACCATAGGCCTACAAACACGTGGCCACACACCTTCAACGCACAACATCACAGTGTCATTGTCAGGCTTGTGGACATGCGCAGACAGGCATGACAATGGTGTGCCGTAGGAGTGCAAGTGATGCAACCGTGCTGCGCACACTAGTAAATAGGCTCGGGGGGAGGGAGGAGCAGCAGTGAGGCTACGTAATACACATTGATGCCGCTCATTTGCTACAAGCAGTACCTGTCATCAGGAATCACTAAGTCACACATATCACACACCAATGAACTAGTGAGCCTGCCAACACATCATGCAGAACCAACTTTTGACTCATGTCTCTCTGCACTGTCACAGGTGATCAAGGATATGCACTCTGCCCTTGGATGATGACACCCCTTCGAGCCCCGAACACACAGGCCCAGAGGCAGTACAATGCGGCCCACAAACGCACCAGGGGCATCGTGGAACGCACATTTGGCATGTTGAAGTCACGTTTCAGGTGCCTGGACATCACAGGTGGAAGGCTCCTGTACAGCCCAGGCATCATGTGCAAGTTGATCGTTGCATGTTGTGTGTTGCACAACATATGTGTACGCGCCAATGCCCCATGGCTACAAGTGCCAGATGCACCGGACGATGATGAGGAAGATGAGGCAGGTGGACCACACCCCACTGCAGCAGCAGCAGGAATAGCCCGTAGGAACACCATCATTGACAATTTCTTCACATGAGCACGTCACATTGTCACAGTCCTTAGCAATCATGGGACAGTTCAAAATGACCACAGGCACAGCATGTGCAAATACATTCATTACAACACACCTTCCCTGTGTGCATGTAACTCCTCTGTACAAGCACATCACTCTGACAAGTGTAAGTGCAACATGTAGTGATAACAATCTCACTAATTGCAAATAGATGGTGGGTGTGTCACCTCTGTACAGAGAGGCTGTTTAGGGTGTCACGTATTCGAAATGCCATTTCTGTGTGTCAAAGATAGTACGGAATCCCACTCATCAGCGTTTCACATGTGTCCCAAATCATTACATATAGGCTGTCATTTGTGACCTACAATTGACAATAGGGCTTCTTTTGGGGTCAAATATGTACCACCATGATACAGGGATGCACCCTGTGACTCAAGTCCCACAACATGAGCTACATGGACGTAAGGGGGAATCACTGCCCCTACATTCGTCCATGCTTTCATACTTGATTAATCATAGACATGACACATCTGTGTGTATTAGAATGTATTATTCACGTTCAGTGGAGTGTTTAGGCTGTCTTAGTACTGGGCCATGCAGACAACACTTTACAATGTTGCCCCGTGGAGGGCCAGCCAGAGTCCTTTAGGGATTGAAAGTTACTCGGAAGGGGAAGAGTCCAGTCCGCAGGCTGATTGCTGTGTCATTGTTGAGCATACAAAATATGGCAGTCCATGTCGAGGTCCAAGGTTAGTGTCGCAGAGTGTGTCGGGACAGTGGAAGGTGTTATTCCAGGGCATGATGCAGAGGGCAGACCCAAGCAAAAACAAGCCATATGGCGGAGATGAATGCTACTGCTTCCTCCTTACCACTAAGGCAGATTCATCCTCATCTTCGTCCTCTGACGTTTCATGTGCCTCACATGTGGGTGGTGGTGTTTGGTTTGCAGCACTGTGTGACACTGACACATCAGGGGCCGGAGATGTGGATGTAGAAGTAGCAGCAGCATTCATCTGCGCAATGTCTTGTGGCATCACTCCCATGAAGAGGATCTGCAGGGCATGGAAGATCCCATCTACAGCTTTCTCGTGTGCAGCCGTGGTAGCCATTCTTTGCGCCTGCATCCGCTCCATGTTCTCCATGACCCTCCTTATGTTTTCCAAATCACAGATGACATCGCTGTAGCCACTCTGACTAGACAGTTGTTGTTGTCTCCGAGTCATGACTCCAGCGACGCCAGCCATGGATTGTTGGAGGGCATGGGGCGGACTGTGGGTGTCTGTTAGGGAGTGTGAGTGGTCCCTGATGGGACTTAGACACCCACGTATGGCATCTAGTTTGGCTGCCATGAGGTCGAACCCCACCCGCACCTGTTCAGCCAGCTCCTTCTGGCAGTCTAACACACGGCGTTGGAACGCCATGTGTTCTTCGGTGAGGTGCTGGGAGCCAGACGTGGTGGTGGATGCTTCCTGCTGTGTGCTCTGTGCAGGGGGTGGGATCACCTCGATGGTGCTGGGCTGCCCTGCTACTGGAGGTGGGGTGCGGAGGTTGTCCATGAACCGTTGGAGTTCGTCGTAGTCGATGTCCTGGGGGTCGTCTCCATCATCACTGACGTGATGTAGGGTCTGCTCTGCAGGAGGTTTTGATTGTCCCTCTGCAATGTAAAGGGGAGATGCAGTTTCACAGTGTGTTCCGTGTATGTTGACGCATTGGCGGAGTTTACATACAGACTGCATGACAATGTACATTGTGACTGTTTGTGAGGAGATGCCTATTTGATGCGGGACAGTGGACATTTGTACTACATCACGGATGTGAGGTTATACTCGTACATTGTCATCTCACAGTTTCCTGCTATGCCAGATGTGATTGGCCATTTTGTACACACATGCGGCGCCAGTTGTGTCCTGTGTTCTGTTGTGAAAGTATTGCAGTTTGTACCACATTGTTGTCAATGTTGAGGTGCTCTTATTCTTATGTGTGTGTGCTGCATTGTGGGTGAGTCGCCCCTGCAGCTCTGATTTGTCTGCCCCTTATCCCTTTCAGGCGGTGTGCCTTTGACTTCTGTGCTTCTACAGTGCTGAGATGTTGCGGACTTGGGTAAATTGGGCTCTTGGTCGAGTTGTGACTCTTGGGCATGGTTTGTCTGCAGATGTGTTGTTGACGTCAGGGGTTGTTTGTGCACGTGGATGTGTCAGAGTGTGACCTGCTCCTTTCCGGATGTGGTCCACACTCAGTCACCTCAGTGTCGTGGCGTGCACCATGTCATGATAATTGGACTGCAGCCATGCTAATCGTCATTCAGTGTCACTTGCATTGTCAGTGTGGCTCACGGACCTGCAGCTTTGCTGGGTTCAGCACATGTGTATGGGTTTGTTGTGAGATTAGTGATGTGTGGGGAGGGCCCCCTCCGGGCACATTGTCGACGGGGGCCTACTTGCTGTTTCTATGTGTGCTGCAGTATGCCAAGGAGATCAGGGACATGATCCAGAGTCATTGTGGGTGTGCAGTGTGCTCTACTTAATTGTGCATGTGTGCCATTGTACCCATCTCCCCCATCCCCCCAGTCCCTGGTCGGTACTCACCCTGTTGATGTTTTGTCAGGTCATGTTGAGCAGTGTCCGGATCCACTACTCCTCGCACCGTATCCCGACTGATGACTGTGGCCACCATTTTCTCCATGTCATCCAGCTCCTTGTGTGCCGCTGGACCCCCACCTCCAATCTGCGTTGCTGCTTTCATGTTGGCATCGAGTTTCTTCTTGGTTTTGCCCTTCACATCATTCCAGCGCCTCTTGACCTCTTCCATTGTCCTCCTCAACTCTGCAACTGCATTCACATGGTCCAAGATAGTCTGCCATGTTTGCGTCTTTGTTGCCAATGACACGTTGGAGGTGACGAACAGTTGTTGGTAGTGTTCTGTCACCTCCGTAACGATGATCCTGTTTTCCTGCGGACTGAACCGCATCTTCCTCTTCCTCTTCTCCTTGGCCTTCCCCAACCCTGAGGTTCCTTGCTGGTCGTCTGTGGGGCTTGTGGGGTTTACGTTGTCCTCTGCACTCGGTCCGGGTGCATCCATGGTGCTACGCAGTTTTTTTTTTTTTGTCATTTTGTTTTTTCTGCTTTTATAGTGCATTTTCCCGCATGACGCGTGGGAATTTTTGTATCGCGATTTGGGGCATCGCAACTTTTTTCGCGTTTCGCATTTTTTTGGCATCACGTTAATTTTAACGTGGTCATTTGGCACATTATCGTGAGACTATCGCATGGTGCCGCCGGGTTGAGAATACAACGTTAACACGGTGTTATTTTCCCGCAATGGACTGCGATGTGCAAAGTTGCGTTAAGCTAATTTTGCGATAATTATCACACGTTCTTGAGAATATCCCCCACTGTGTTCTGGTTTGTGTCACTTTTAGGATGCAAAGCCAGTGCAAAATGTGAGTAAATCACCCTCTAAAAGTTGACTACAGTACTCAACATTTGTGAAGGGGGCCTTCCACTGCACAGAAACACTTGTTTGCCATGTTTCTATCAATGTTTGATCCATTTGAGCTAGAAAGATTATACAACAGATGATGGGGTAATGCTGCACATTCTGTGATAGTTTTACATCATTATTTTGTAATTTTTGTAATTTTTACATGCCAACGCTGTCTGGGCAAAGGTTGCATTTCATTAGTGTCAGTTTAACACACAAATAAAGCAATAAGCAGCGAAAGCTGACCAGTTAATCTTTGTGAAGGGACTTCCACTGCGTGGCAAAAATGTGTCACCAATTTTTCACTAACTTTTGAAGTGCTTGAGCTAAACAGACATTTTTTTGTTAAAATGTGCAGATTATGCCCCAGATAGTGGATTATGTGGCAAATTTGGCAAAGGCATTATTCTGCAAAAAACGCTGCAACCGCAAACCTGCATAATTCCTGTAGCCCAGATTATCTTTCACTCTGTCGAACATCTTTAAGGAGCTCTATGTGCACTGGAGATGTTGTCACTCTTCAGCATAGTACCCTATATTGTGTGGTTTTATTAGTTTTGTTGGGGCAATGGAGTGGTTCTCGACTCAATATTATGCCTTGCCACTTTAAATTTGCCATATTTTTCTATTCAGTTGAAATAAAATTGGCTTGTTTTGTGAAAATACTTTTGCACAATAGTACATTGTTATCTCTTTGTATGGACAGCTTTTACATTGGCGTTTCTTTGGAACAACCATATATATATATATATATATATATATATATATATATATATATATATATATATCCAAACCAAACTCCTTTACTGTGTTGTTGCAGGGAGTCGAGCACACGCGGGGTTTCAGGTTTAAAGTTGCACTTTAATCATTCTTTCAGCATGGCGGCATGACGCGTTTCGTTTTACAAACTTCCTCAGATGCCGCAGATTAACACTGTTTCTTCCGCCCACCTTTTAACACACCGATGCTCCTCTACGATTGGTTGAGGCATCGTGGGCACATTTGCATAGGGAAAAACTCGAACTCGACAATGCAAGTCCGTGTGGCGCAGACATCTTTCGTAAGTACTAGCCCCAGTGGGCGGTGTCTGCTCCTTCCCCATGTATGCTATCGATCTTTCACTGGGCGGTGTGCAGCTCCCTGATCCCTCACCTCACCGCAGAAAATCCTGAATTTGAGCCTGTCGGCACCGCCTAAGTAAGCGGCAACCTCCCTCGAAGTCGCAGTCCATCAATGATGGCAAGGCAGAATTTCCAGGTATGCGGGGTTACAGCGTTTCTAAAAAGTTTTTAGAGTCACCACAGTTCACCACCAAATCCGCCGGATCACTTTTGAGGTGGGTGCTCCTTACGGTGCTGGTGGGTGCACCAAGCATCCAAACCAAACTCCTTTACTGTGTTGTTGCAGGGAGTCTAGCACACGCGGGTTTCAGGTTTAAAGTTGCACTTTAATCATTCTTTCAGCATGGCGGCATGACGCGTTTCGTTTAACAAACTTCCTCAGTTGCCGCAGATTAACACTATTTCTTCCGCCCACCTTTTAACACACCGATGCTCCTCTACGATTGGTTGAGGCATCGTGGGCACATTTGCATAGGGAAAAACTCGAACTCGACAATGCAAGTCCGTGTGGCGCAGACATCTTTCGTAAGTACTAGCCCCAGTGGGCGGTGTCTGCTCCTTCCCCATGTATGCTATCGATCTTTCACTGGGCGGTGTGCAGCTCCCCCGATCCCTCACCTCACCGCAGAAAATCCTAGTTTACAGCTTTTCACCTATACCGCCGTTCACATTGAAGGTGGGTGCTGCTACCTGCGGTGGCGCACAAGAGGTTCCTTGTAGCGCACACGAGTTGAATTGGATTAAGTTATTTTATTTATCATTGTTTCACCATAACTAACAAACTCGTTTCGGCCACAACGGCCTTTGTCAATGTCAGCGTATCTTCGATTTACAACATTGCAAAAATAAAGGATACCGTTTTACATACAGTCGCGGCCGTCTTGGAATGATAAAAACAATACCAAATTAAATTCCATCGATTCATCATGGAAATTAAAAATATTGATTCATGTTTTTTCTTTTCAAATCAAAATTGGTCAAATAATTAATTACTCATTCCCAAAACTAATCGACATAATCATATTGAGAATGCTATATTCACAAATATCTCATTATTCTATCCACATTATGTTGATATTATACACACCGCTAATTTATTACACTTAAAATGGGATGTGCCTATATTATTCTGCCATGTAGTGATTGTTATAAAAAATTCTATAAATATTGTTTAATAAAATTTTTATAGTGCATGCTCTCCCTCAGATGAAGGCCTGAATGGGCAATGTTGACTCAACCATAAAGTGATCAAAGAGGAAAAACCTGGGGGCATATTCTCAAGGAGCTATCGCCGAGTTAACGGCACTTTATCGCAGCCAAAGTCGAGATAAATGTATCGCAACATTCACAAGCAGGTGCTAACAGCCGATAACACCAGTTTACCTGCGAAAGCATCCTCAAAAACATCGCCACAGATGACCCCTGCAACTATCGCTAATGAGATGCAGAGTAGGCGTTCCCGAGCAAAAATCTGCGACAACACCACACCTCAACATTCTCAACGACCAGCCCGATTAGCGATAAGACCACAAAACAGGCGATAAGGCGCGTTAGCAGCAGGAATCTAACACCTGCTCTGACCTGGTGCACAGTTGGACCACAGCCTGCACCACAAAATGGAGCCCAGCCCAGAGCCACACCTGAAGGGCAACAGATGCCATGGAGCCACTGATCATGCAGCTCAGAGCCCCAACAGGGCCACAACACCCACCGCCAACCCCCCTCTACCCCCCCCGGACACCCACCGCCCCCCCGGACCAACACTGAGGCAGCGCAGACAAAGACAGCGACCCTCCCAAAATGCACCAACCCCACAGCCCCAACACCAGAGAATGTCATTGCCCACTATATGCCCAAAGGGACAACCCTCCTCCGCATCCTGACCACCATAGCCCACAGGCTGATGGTACAAACACAGCGGACAACCAACATCCCACCGCAGACAAAGCTGCTGGCCGTGCTGCACGTGTTGGCCTCTGGTACCCTCCAACCAACCTCCGCCTGAGACGGAGGAGTCACACAGCCTGGCCAATCCAAGTCCCCCACAACGGTCATGGATGACACCATCTGCTTGGTACCCCACTATCCATACCTCACACACACTGTGCAGGAACAGCTGGAGACCAAGCAAGACATGTACGCCACAGCTGGCTTTCCGCACGTGTCAGGGAGCAAGTGACTGCACACATGTCCTACTAGTGGGCCCTGGCGACACTGCACACAATAAGTGCAACAGAAAGCGCACGGATCCCACCAATGTGCAGGCAATAGTGGACCACCGTGGAATGTCCGCCAACGACGTCGCCAACCACCCAGGCAGTGTGCATGATACCTGCACCTCCCGACAGTCCATCATCAACCTGCGCCACCAGGATGGCACCCACGGAAATGCACTGCTCGTTGGCCAATACCAAATGCACACACCACACACCTCAACTCCACAATCATGCAACACACAACACAGGAAATGCACACGTCACAAGCTCACATACAACATGCACACCCACCAGACATGACAGCACAACTCACTGTGGGAACCTGGCCCAGCAATGTACATGAGCCATCTACGGCATGGCACCTCGGACACACAATAGCAGAATGTCGGAAGAGGTGGGGACCAGGCATGTGCGAAGGAGGCAAGGGACTGATGAATGAGAATGTACACAATGCCAAGTGTGGCGTGGATGTGCTGGCCAGACTGCAGTATGCAGACCACACACATATCCATATCGACACACACCGCTGGTGTTTGGAGTGTAGTGGACAGTGGATGCAACCATGTCACCCCAGCCAGTGGGGAAGTTGCGGAAATGTAGCTTGTGACGTCCCCCCCGTAAGCGTGAGCAGAGTGGGCTGGCCCGGCATACACCAGGCCAGAGTAGGGGTGTGAATAAAAGGCACGTAACCCTGGGCGTGGTCCTCTTCCGGAATTCCCAACATCTCTGCCAGGGCGGCGCCCCTCACCCTGCCACGAGGCCGATGCCGTGAGCCATGTTGCCAGCGATCCTGTGCACCTGCTGCACCCCCGAACGCTGGTCCTCGAATCAGTCCTGCCCGCCCCTGCGCAGCCAGGCCTCAATGCCCACCTTCCGACACCGGCATGTGTCGATGAGGGCCCACCACGTGCCGGTGCAATCTCCAAGCCCGAGGCCTGCGACCTTGGCATCCTCCTCAGACCATCACGGCCTCCGCAACACAGGCCCGCAGTATTCCTTTCACGTTGACGTACTCCACCGGCATGCACAGCGGACAAGTAGGTCACACATTTGGAACTGAGTCTTGATTACACCATGGCAGAGCACATAAATCATGGCTGAGTGTATGTCACTATACACGCTTTGATGTGGTGCCAACAGGTCTTAGTGTTACATCACAGCCGCAAGATTCTGTGGGCCCACGCGGACTACTGCCCTCGGCCTTCGCTGCGCTCGAGTAGGTCACAGAATTGGAACTGAACATCGATTATTCAAAGGCAGAGTACGAATCATTGCACGCAAGGAGAGGCATAAGAGGATGACGCGCTGCATTTGGGAGGAAAAAAGGATCATCATTATGGAGGTGTTCGAACACTACAGACAACTGCCCTGATGTCACTAACTCTGTGCATCGCGAGCCTACGACACGTGGATGTGGCCCACTGCTGACCGCTGCCTCCGGCCTACACTGCGGTCCAGTAGGTCACAGAGTCTTGAATTGTCAATGCCGGAGTTCATAGCAGTGTACCGGCATCATCGCAGACTGCATCCCCCCTCAGCCCCGGTGCCACTAAGTCTGTTTCCCGACATTCATGGACACTCTCTGGTCGTACATTGGTGGCGTTTGAGTCTATGGACTAGGGGGTAGTTTTCATCCTCATGCAGCTGATACAGAATTGGTGGTGGCAACGAGGCAGTCGCTTTCCACTCCTCCATTTGCTGCTTCCGGATAGCTTCTGCCCTCTGCATCATGCCCTGGAAGAACACCTTCCACTGTCCCCCGAAACACTCCTCGACATTCACCTCCGACATCGACGAGGACCCGCTCAATCTGCGTGGCCCTACCTCATTGGACCGCAAGTCACCGTCCCGTGGCGGTGTGCCTGTGCCTGCCGATGTGCACCCGGGGCCACTAACTCTGTGCAGCTCAAGTCTGGGACCCTGTCTGAATGGATATTGGATGACCTCTGTGAAGGTGGTCTTGGGGTCATCGACGCCATGTGCATGTGGCCCTGAGCTGTCCGCTGCCTCCGGCCTCAACTGCGGACCACCAGGGCTCACACATCAAATCGAGTCCTGACCGGCCCGGACGTCACATCACCGCAGGATGCACACGCCACCACCGCCAGGACCAACTCCAACCACCATCTGCCAGAGTCGAGACAGTGGTACTGGCAGACTGACGGAGTTGCTCAGACCTGTCCTGGATGCCATCATCTGCCTGATCCCCTGCTCAGCACTCCAGGTGCCACTGATTCAGTGCACCGCAACCAATGGACCGTTACTGATTGAGTTTTGTGATGTGGAGATGTTGCGCAGCAATGTCACCTCAGGCAGTGTGGGAGACCTGGGACGTTGATGAGGAAGTTGCTGCAGGTCTAACACACCCCACTGCATCTGCATCAGGAATATCCCGAATGGACACAATCCAAGTTATTTTCATCACATGAGCGCGCACAGCTCTAGTGCCCCAACCTCAGTGCACTGCAACTCACGGACACTTCTGTTTGTATGTTGGGTGTCCTCTGTACTTGCTCCGGTTCCCTCCATGTTGCTCAGCAGTTGACTCTGTTATGCATGTGTCTTCTGTTTCCATTGCACTGGTGCCTACTGTTCAAGTTGTTGCCAGCACCGAGCACTCCGTGCGGGCTGGCTTATGCTCACCCCACACACATCCAGCAGAGGCTTCACTATACATGTGGCCCTGCCAATAAAGGGGCCGGGCGCACGTGCCCGTAGTCAGTTCAACATGATATCTGCGTGTGTCTCTATGGCAGTGTGGGTCTCCTTTGTGGGGTGTAGGTGGTCCCTGAAGGGTAATTGACACCCATGTATGTGATCTAGTTCGCCTTCCATGGGTTCAGACCACACCCGCACAAGTTCGCCCACCTCCTTTTGGCGTTCTGACACCTGTCATTGGGGTGCCATGTGTGGGTCGGTGAAGTGGTGTGGGCCAGCCGTGCTTGCGTGTGCTTCATGCTGTGTGGTCTGTTGCAGGGGCTGGGTTCTCCTCTATGTGGCTTGTCTGCCCTGGTCCTGGTGGTGGGTTGCGTGGGATGTCCATGGGCTGTTGTAGGGCGTCGGTGTCGAAGGTGTGGTGGTCGTCTCCGGCATCACTGATGGGTTGTCTGGTCTGACCTGCTGGGGGTGTTGTTTGTCCCTCTGCAATGTGTAGGGGAGATGCATGTTGACATTGTGTTGACATTTATGTTGGCGCATTGTTCTTGTAGACATGCAGACTGTGTGACAATGTACATTGTGACTGTTTGGGCGGTGCTGGCAATTTTAGGGGGGACAGTGGACATTTGGACTACATGACTGTTGTGAGGTTGTACCCGTACATATGCATCTCACAGTTCCCTGCTCTGTCAGATGTGATTGGCCTGTTTCTGCGCATGGGCAGACCCAGTTGTGCCCCTGTTCTGCAGTGTCGATGTTGCACTTTGTGCCACATTGTCATGGGATGTGCTGTGATTGCCATGTGTGTGTGCTGCAGTGTGCCACGGAGATGGGGGACATGACCCTGGGTTATTGTGGGTGTGCAGTGTGCTACACGTCGTTGTGCATGTGTGCCATTGTGCACATCTCCCCCCGTCCCCCCAGGACCTGTTCGTTACTCACCCTGTTGTTGTTGTGTCAGGTCCTCTCGAGCTGTGTCCGTACTCCCACCTCCTTGCACCGTCTCCACACTGATGGCTGGCCTCCATTTCCTCCAGCTCCTCCTGTGGCACAGGACTCTCACCTCCTGTCGCCGTAGCTGCCTTCCTGTTGGCAGCAGCTTTGGGCCTGGTTTAGGTTTTCACGTCATGCCAGCGCCTCTTGGCCTCCTCCATTGGCCTCCTCGGCACTCCGGTTGCATTCAAGGTGGTCTGAATGTGGGTCAGTTGCTGGTAGTGTTCTGTCACATCCATGATGCTGGTCTTGTTTTCCTACGGACTGCACCCCGTCTTCCTCTCCCTCTTCTCCTTGGCCTTCCCCGGCCCCGTTGGTCCTTGCTGGTGGTCTGTGGGGCTTGTGGGGTTCGCGTTGGCCTCTGCGCTGGGTCAGGGTGCATCCATGTTGCTACGCACTTTGGATTGTTTCTGGTGTGTTGTTTTTGTTGCTTCTATGGTGCCTTTTCCCACCAGACGCGTGGGATTTACAGGCCTGCCGCTGGTTTTCGCTGCTTTTTGTATCGCGCTTGGCCTCATTGCAGCTTTTTTTGCGTTCGTGTTTCGCATTTTTGAGGCGTGGCGTTGTTTTTAACGCGGACAGTTGTCGGGTTATCTGGGGACTATCGCATGATACCGCCGTGTTGTGAATACTTGGTTAACCTGGCGTAAATTTCCGGCGATGGACTGCGATGTTGAAGGTTGTGTTAAGTAACTTTTGCGATGGTTATCGCACGTTCTTGAGAATATGCCCCCAGGTCTTAAGTTGGCGAAACGAGGAGAAATGCATTATTTCTCCTCGTTTTTGCTTTTTCCATGTGTTCTGCCCTGTGCATAAACAATCCTTTGGAAAAAATGCCATTTTGTGACTTTCATGTGTGCTGCACGAAGCAGCACACATGCAGCACACATGACAGTGAAAGAATGGCATTTTAGGATTGTTTATGTGCAGGAAGGGACACTTTCCTAAAAATAAACAACCCTCCCCTGCACGCAGACACTCTTGCACTATGGTGCAAGGGTGCCTGCGTTCTTAGCGCCATTGCAAGGGGAAACGCAAGGCTGCACCACATTCTCCACCACTTCCTTGTACATATCCCCCATTGTTTGGTGAGCTGTGCACACAATTGTGAGCCCCTGTAGCTTTGAATTTATGCATTTAAAATAAGTGTTTCGTTTGAAGACACTATAAATAATTTACGTCTACCGCCAAAATCGAATTTTATTTTATTTTTTTCAATAAAATTCATATGCAATCTTGACAAAATAGAATGAAGATACCCAGTAACTGCTGTTAGGTACATTACGTTTTAGAATCTGAAAAAGTAAATAGAAGATTTTTGTATAAACAACTTTTAAGACGAAAACGGCAATGAAGACATCCAACAAGGGAGAGAGTGCAGTTGCAACGATTAGAAAAGATACAATGAAATGCTTATTAAGGCAATAACGGGATGAAAAATGTGATAGGGATTTGCAGTGTAACAGCTATCAAGCTGTTAAAAGGACAGGGAGCATTAACAGGAATTCAGCGGAACACAGTGGAAAATAGATGAATACTGACACATAGCTATCGACAAAAGAGCTTTCTGTTCACTCTGCTGTAGATCCACGAGCTCCTGATTAATCCAGTGGGGAAGAAGGTTTCTGACATTCCATCCATCAACCAACACTCAATATGGTGATCGTTTAAAAAAAATGGAATGTAACATTATTAGCATTATTGCATGTTAAGGATACTGCTCCTTTCCTGACGACGGTGGCTTATATTAATGATCTTACTGTGAATCCACCTTTTTTTGCAACTTGATGAGCAAATTCATCATACTGCACTGTTTTTCCATACATTATTTCTGGGCTGTGGTGCACGAGACACATTTAAGTGTTGTAGCACTTATATTTTTCATAGGTTTTACATTTTACTTTGCTTGCAGTTTTTCACATGCAACTAGAAATATGCCAACAAATAACATCTGCGGTGCGAAATAAAAATAGGTGCAGGTGCCCAAAGCTTTTCTAAAGAGGCCTCTAAGGAAAGAGGCCTTTGCTGGCTTGGCTTCACTTTAACATATGGTTCACTTCCATCATTGAAGCAGCCAATTCTACTACTCGCACCGTCTAATTCCACCACTGGCACTGCCCACTGCCTGTGAGGGCACTGTCCAGCGTCTTCAGTGCTCTCATTACCCCACTGACTGGCAAGTAATTCGGTTCCTTGAACCTTTTCTGAAAACCGTATCTTTTATTAAATCAGCAGAAGCAGGTGATGTCAATATTACAATAACTTAACCCCTTCGCTGCTAGGCCTTTTCCTTTCCCTGTGCTAAGCCTTTTTTTGGCTAGTTAGGGTAGTTCGCTCTTAGGCCCCTGTAACTTTTTGACCACATAAGGTATCAATGCCAAATTTGCGTCCTTTTCTTTAAACATCATGGAAATTTTAAAGGGTTTGTTGATTCCCCTTGAGGGGACCCAGAATTAGCCAAAATACAGCTAATTACCTTTTTTTCTTTTGAAAAATGGGAAAAAAGTGCTGCAGATGAAAGCGTCTGGTTTTTTCCCTGCAAATGGTATCAACAAAGAGTTTGTGGTGCTGAAATCACTATGTTCCCAGCTTTCAGGGAATGACAGACTTTTGTCAGAAAACCAAAAAACTGTTACACAGTTTTGGCATTTTACTGGGACATAGCCTATTTTTGCAATTTTTTGTGCTTTCAACCTCCTTCCAGTTAATGGTAGAAATGGGTATGAAAGCAATAATGGATCTTGGAAAGCTATACATTTAAAAAAGTAGACAACATTCTGAATTCATCAAGGGGTCATTTGTGTACATACTTCAAGGGTATTTTACAGAAACTAACAGTTGAAAATAGGAAAAATTGAAAATGAGTTGAAAAAAACAGCCATTTGTGCCAATGTTTTCACCTGTAACTTCTTCTAAATAAGACACATTTTTAAAAGCAATATATAAGTACATCCGGTGGACCCTTCTGGTTGTGGGAATATATAGGACTTATAGGTTCACCAAGTCCCCGACGAATCAGGAGCCAATAACTGAGCAGCGTCTTGCAATGGTTTTTTATTGTGTACCGGGTATATAGCAATTCATTTGGAAACAAATAAACAGTGAAAAATTGGTATGAAAGACACCTATGTATTTCTGAAATGGGAATAAAATATAGGGGCTTATTTACAAGCCCCTTGCGCCACTTTTGCGGCATTTTTAACATGGGAAAAGTGACGTACGGGTGGCGCAAGGGGCTTGTAAATAAGCCCCATAGAGTTTAGAAACAGTAGTTATTTGCAGATTTCCGAAATTGTGGCTACCCATACTAGCATGTGAATTATAGGACATTTTTCAAAGTGATTTCCTTTTTACACATCGTCTTGCATTTGGAAGGCAGAAATGCATCGGTAATAACAGTTGCTCTACAATTCTGTGTTCCCCTAAGTCTTGCGTGGGTAGGCCTAGTGCCCGTGACAGGGAAACGGCCCAAAACGCAACGTGGACACACCACATTTTTATAGTGAAAACTGACCCTTTTTTTGCAAAGTGCCTAGCTGTAAATTTTGAACCCTAGCTCTGCCGGCACCTAGGGAAACCTAGCAAACCTATACATTTTTGAAAACTAGACACCCAGGGGAATCCAGGATGGGGTGACTTGTGTGGCTCTCACCAGGTTCTGTTACCCAGAATCCCTTGCAAACCTCAAACTTTGTAAAAAAAACACATTTTCCCCACATTTCTGTGATGGAAAGTTCTGAAATCTGCGTGGGTCCACAAACTTCCACCCACCCTGCATTCTCCAAAGTCTCCCAATAAAAATTGTACCTCACTCGTGTGGGTGGGTCAAGTACCCGCAACAGGCAAGGGCCCTAAACGTATTGTGGAGACTTCAAAATTACCTATCATAAAACGACCTGGTTTTGCAGGGGAGGGCACCTGGGTGTTTAGCCCCGGGCTCAGCGGGCATTTGGGAAACCTACCAAACCCACATATTTCTGAAAACTAGACACTCTGGGGAGTCCAGTGAGGTATGGCTGGCAGGGACCCCCAACGTTTTCCTACCCAGAATCCCCTGCAAACTACAAATTTTGTTGAAAAAATCTAATTTTCTCAGATTTTTGTGTGGTAAAGTTGTAGGATCACTGGGCTGCACAAATGTCCTACCACCCAGCATTTCCCCGGGTCTCTCGATAAAAATGGTACCTCACTTGTGTGGGTAGGCATAGTGGCCGCAACAGGAAATGGCCCAAATCGTACAGTGTAGACTTCAAAATTACCTATCATAAAATGACCTGGTTTTGCAGGGGGGGCACCTCTTGTTTTGGCCCTGGGCTCGCGGCCATCTAGGCAAACCTACCAAACCTACACATCTCTTAAAACTAGACACCCCGAGGAGTCCACTGAGGTATGGCTTGCATGGATCCCCCAACGTTTTCCTACCCAGAATCCCCGGTGAACCTCAAATTTAGCTGAAAAAATAACTTTTTCCACACATTTTTGCATGGGATCAGCGTGCCGGCGCAAATGTCCTACCACCCAGCATTCCCTTGGTTCTCCCGAGTAAAATGATACCTCAATTGTGTGGGTGGGCCTAGGGCCTGTGACTGGGAAGGGCCACACAAGTGAGGTATCATTTTACTCGGGAGACCAAGGGGAACGCTAGGTGGTAGGACATTTGTGCCGGCACGGTGATCCCACACAAAAATGTATGGAAAAAGTGATTTTTTCAGTTAAATTTGAGGTTTGCAGGGGATTCACGCCATTACATGGCCAGATAATAAAAGAGATACCCACTCTGTGACCTCACTCTGGGGCCTACGACCGATCTTAGGCCACTACAAATGGCAATCTTGCTCGGTCTGTGACCTCACCCTTAACACTAAGGTATTCGCTACAGGCGACCGTACATTTCAACTTAAACAATTTTCCAACTGCCGAACATCCAAAGTGATCTATGCAATACGTTGCCCCTGCAATCTGGTATATATTGGTCAAACCATCCAAATGATCAAACAACGGATCTCTCAACACAAGAGTCGTATCAGATGCAATATTGAAATAGCCCCACTAGTGTCACATTACAGAGAAAAAAAACACTCCGAAACCGACATGGTGTGGCAAGTTATCGACCAACCAAGACTTCCCCTCCGTGGCGGAAATCTGCAACTGCTTCTTAACAAATGAGAATGCCGTTGGATCGCACGATGCAACTCTGTGAACAACGGCCTTAACACACTTGATGAGTGGAACACGACCATTGATGTACATTGACAATATTATTGAATCTGTCTGAAGTTTCTATTCCCCCAGCCCCCCCTTATTTTTTCTCTAAATTGGTTCCAGTACTGAAAATGCATGTTTTTTATAACATTATATGTACCTCGTTTGAACACCTGCAAACCATATGGACTCTGTAACCATATGGACCCTCTAAATTGAAGCACCTTCCCCTTTTCCCTCCTGTCACAAACCCTACCCACCCCCACCCCCGCGCACCCCCCAAACCTCCAACCCAACCCCCCCTCCATTATCATTATATTGTACACTTATGTCCAAACTTGCATTGTAACTATGCTGTGTCTATTGTTCTAGCCCGTTTAATCAGCACTTCTCTTGAACATGTACTTTCTACCTGTAAAATCACTCGATGTATAATCATTTATATGTAGATCTATTTTCTATTATAGAGTGATCCCCAAGTTGTTAACATACTGACAACAGTAAATTATTTTGCATCCTTCGTCGGGTGTTTCTTTGTGTTTTTCCTCTTTTCCTTTGCCATCTTACTAATGGCACTTTTCACTCCTTGGCCCCCCTGGGGCTCGTCACTCTTCAGCGCTACGCGTACTAGTTGCCCAGACACACGTGACCCCTGGCATGGATTCTTCTTCCGGCTAATTTCATACCGATTGATTCCAGCACTCCCGGCCGCTGTACGTGGCTCTTCATTCGCCCGTCTGCTGCGCTAACCTTGTATTCACCGAGCTGCATGCATCCTCGGATTTGTTCCTTACGGTTAGCTCAGGATGGTTTCCTCCCCTTGCTACCAGTGTAACCGCCTCGCACGCCGGCTAGCCTCTCCCTAACGCTTTTCTTATCTTATGGTCTGATTGCACAGGACCACGGTCACTCCAATTCCACTCCTGATTCTGCTGCATGCTCAATTTGAACTCCCCGTGGACCGCTGGCCCCGCCGATTGCACAGGACCACGGTAACTCCAATTCCACTCCTGATTCTGTCGCATGCACAACTTGAACTCCCCGTGGACCGCTAGCCACGCCACTAGAAGGTATACATAGGTTTTTCCACTTGACCACACGCCCAGTACAGCCGCTCAAATCTCCAGCTAACCCCACACTTCCTTTTTCCCCAGTGACGGTCCGATCTCCGAGGACCCATGCACCCTGCGAATTCATTTCCTCTTCATCCGTGGATAGCCCTGTACTTCCGCTGTACAGGTAATTATCCCATTATCTCTCCTGTCCTCTGTCTTTGGCCTCCTTGGCGCCCTCCATTCTCCCATCTGAAGGTGTATCTCATTTAACACCGTCCTTTAACCTCCCTATGGTTCTAACCAGGCATTGCCTCTACGCAGTCACCCTCATTCTCAGTACCGTCTGAATCTCTTCACCACTACCGCCACAGGTAGTTTTCAGCTCCCACAATTACTACCTCTTGATATATTCTCTTGAATTCTGGGCCTCATTCTTCTTTCTCTTTATACAGCACTACTTTGAATAAAGTAACCCTGTCCTGATGATGACCTGCAATTGAACAGGTCAAAACGCCGTCGACTATTCAGCGTATACTTGGCATCATTGTGGTCTACTTAAACAGCTTTAACGAAGAAACCCTCATTGTATATAATCCTTATCGTTTCGTTGACCACTATCTCTGTATATAATCCCTGTGCTGTTCACGCTGTTTTTCACCCCTGTGTGTCATTGCACCGTTCACTATCATTAGCACATTCAGTGCACAATTGTGTGTTCTGGTTACTTTCACATAAACTGTATTGTAGTGCCGATATAACTACTTACAACAAAGAAATTTACTTCCTAATGAAACTTTTTGTGGTTTCCCTTCTTTCCCCTTCCCTGAGTGATTGGTACTCTCCTAGTACTTGCCTCCCTAAATGATTACCGGTTGAGACGTTGTCTTTTAGTTACAAACTGTACCCGGGTCTCAGCTGGGTTAACAGGTTTACTCCTGTTCTTCGACTCTATTCACTTGTGTGGGTAGGCATAGTGGCCGCAACAGGAAATGGCCCAAATCGTACTGTGGAGACTTCAAAATTACCTATCAGAAAATAGCCTGGTTGTGCAGGGGGGGGGGGGAGGGGTCACCTGGGTTTTTGGCCCTGGGCTCGCGTTTATCTAGGGAAACCTACCAAACCCAAAGCTAAATTTGAGGTTTGCATGAGATTCTTGGTAGGAAAACTTTGTCGGATCCACGCAACCCTTACCTCCCTGGGCTCCCCAGGGTGTCTAGTTTTCAGAAACGTGTGGGTTTGGTAGGTTTTCCTAGATGGCCGCCGAGCCTGGGGCCAAATACCCAGGTGACCCCCCCCTGCAAAACCAGGTTGTTTTATGAAAGGTAATTTTGAAGTCTCCACAGTACGATTTAGGCCATTTCCTGTTGCTACACTATGCATACCCACACAAGTGAGGTACCATTTTTATCAAGATGCCTTAGGGAACGCTGAGTGTTAGGTAATTTGTGTCAGCCTGGTGATCCCACATCTTTCCCACACAGAAATCTGAGAAAAATTTGATTTTTTTCAGTTAATTTTGAGGTTCGCAGGAGATCCTGGGTAGGAAAACATTGGGGGACCCACGCAAGCCACACCTCCCTGGACTCCCCTTTCTGTCTAGTTTTCAGAAATGTCTGGGTTTGGTAGCTTTCCCTTGATGGCCGCTGTGCCCGGGACCAAAAATGCAGGTGACCCCATTGAAAAATCAGGTTGTTTTGTGATAGATAGGTGAGCACCTGTATTTTTGGTCCCGGGTTTTCAGACATCTCGGGGAACCTAAAAAACCCAGACATTTCTGAAAAACTATACACCTGTGGAAGTCCAGAGAGGTGTAGCTTGCATTGATCCCCCAACATTTTCCTACCCAGAATCCCCTGCAAACCTTACATTTAGCTGAAAAAATCTCATTTTTCTCACATTTCTGTGTGGGAAAGTTGTGGGATCACCGGGCTGACACAAATTTCCTATCACCCAGCGTTCCCCCAGGTCTCCCGAGAAAAATGGTACCTCACTCGTGTGGGTGTGCCTAGTACCCATGACAGGCAAGGGCCCAAAACGTATTGTGGAGACATCAAAATTACCTATCACAAAATGCCCTGGTTTTGCAAGGGGAGGCACATGGGTTTTTGGCCCGAGCTCAGCGGCCATCTATGAAAACCTACAAAACCGGCACATTTCTGAAAACTAGACGCCCTGGGGAGTCCAGAGAGGTATGGCTTGCGTGGATCCCCCGACTTTTCCCCCAGCTGTCTAGTTTTCAGAAATGTGTGGGTTTGGTTGGATTTCCTAGATGGCCGCCGAGCCTGGGGCCAAAAACCCAGGTGAACCCCCTTGCAAAACCAGGCCGTTTTGTGATAGGTAATTTTGATGTCTCCACAATATGTTTTGGGCTCTTGCTTGTGGCTGGTACTTGGCCCACCTACACAAGTGTGGTACAATTTTTATCAGGAGACCTGGGGGAACGCTGGGTGGTAGGAAATTTGTGTCACCCCGGTGAACCTACAACCTTCCCACACAGAAATTTTAGAAAAAATAAATTTTTTCAGCTAAATTTGAGGTTTGCAGGGGTTTCTGGGTAACAGAACCTGGTGAGAGCCACACAAGTCACCCTCTCCTGGATTCCCCTAGGTGTCTAGTTTTCACAAAATGTATAGGTTTGCTAGGTTTCCCTAGGTGCCGGCAGAGCTAGGGTTCAAAATCCACAGCTAGGCACTTTCCAAAAAAAGGGTCAGTTTTCAGTGTAAAAATGTGGTGTGTCCACGTTGTGTTTTGGGCATTTCCTGTCGCGGGCACTAGGCCTACCCACACAAGTGAGGTACCATTTGTATCAGGAGAGTTTATGGAATTCGGGGTGGGTGGAAGTTTGTGGATCCACGCAGATTCCAGAACTTTCCATCACACAAATGGGAGGAAAATTTGTTTTTTTACAAAGTTTGAGGCTTGCAAGGGATTCTGGGTAACAGAATCTGGTGAGAGGCACACAATTCTGGATTCCCCTTTGTGTCCAGTTTTAAAAAATTTACAGGTTTGCTAGGTTTCCCTAGGTGCCGGCTGCTCTAAGGTCCAAAATCCAAACCTAGGCACATTGCGAAAAAAAGGTCAGTGTCTAGTGGCTTTAGCCACTCTGGGGGAGGGCAGATCGGGGGCTATTGCCCCAATATGCCCCCAAGGGGGGCAGAAAGACTGTGACTATTTTATTTGGGGGGTGGGGGTATTGGCATGCCCATTCTGGGCAGTCCCCACCCTGAAATTTGAAAAAGAAAATCCCTGGTGCCTAGTGGATTTTCTGCCCCCCCAGGGGAAGAGATAAAGGGCTATTGCCCCATCTGCCTCCCAGGGGGGCAGAAAGACTGAGGCAATCTTTTTGGGGGGTGGGGGCATTGACATGCCCATTCTGGGCAGCCCCCACCCCCACGTATAAAAAAAAATAATCCCTTGCACCTAGCGGGCTTTCTGCCCCCCTGGGGCAGACCTGGGGCTACTGCCCCATCTGCCTCCTGGGGGAGCAGAAAGACTGTGGCTTGTTTTGGGTGGTGTGGGGGCATTGACAAGCCCGTTCTGGTCAGCCCCATCCCGAACTTAAGAAAACAAAATCCCTTGTGCCTAGTGTGCTTTCTGCCCCCCCAGGGGGGCAGAAAAGGGGCTATTGCCCCATCTGCCTCCTGGGGGGCAGAAAGATAGTGGCAATTTTTTTTGGGGTGGGGGCATTGGCATGCCCATTTTGTCCCCCACCCCTACATATATAAAAAAAAATAATCCCTGGTGCCTAGTGATCTTTCTGCCCCCCTGGGGGCAGATCAGTGTCTACTGCCCCAATCTGCCTCCTGGTGGGGCAGAAAGACTGTGGCATTTTATTTTGGGGGGTGGGGGTATTGACATGCCCTTTCTGACCAGCAGCCCCTATCCCGAACTTTGAAAAAAAATCCCTGGTGCCAAGTGGGCTTTCTGCCCCCCTGGGGGGGGCAGATAAGGGGCTCTTGCCCCATCTGACTCTCAGGGGGGCAGAAAGACTAGCATTCTTTTTGGGGTGGGGGCATTGGAATGCCCATACTGGGCAGCCACCACCCCTACGTATTAAAAAAAAATCTCTGGTGCCTAGTGGGCTTTCTGCGCCCCCCCCGGGGGGGGCAGATCAGGAGCTATTGCCCACATCTGCCTCCTGGGGGGCAGAAAGTATTTTGCCTTATTTGGGGGAAGGGTGGGGGCATTGGCATCCCTATTCTGGGCTGCTCCAACCGTTGGCCTATAAAAAAATAATCCCTGGCATCCAGGGTGCTTTCTGCCCCCCCGGGGGCAGATCAGTGTCTACTGCCCCAATCTGCCTCCTGGTGGGGCAGAAAGACTGTGGCATTTTATTTTGGGGGGTGGGGGTATTGACATGCCCTTTCTGACCAGCAGCCCCTATCCCGAACTTTGAAAAAAAATCCCTGGTGCCAAGTGGGCTTTCTGCCCCCCCTGGGTGGGGCAGATAAGGGGCTCTTGCCCCATCTGACTCTCAGGGGGGGCAGAAAGACTAGCATTCTTTTTGGGGTGGGGGCATTGGAATGCCCATTTTTGGCAGCCACCACCCCTACGTATTAAAAAAAAATCTGTGGTGCCTAGTGGGCTTTCTGAGCCCCCCCGGGGGGGGCAGATCAGGAGCTATTGCCCACATCTGCCTCCTGGGGGGCAGAACGTATTTTGCCTTATTTGGGGGAAGGGTGGGGGCATTGGCATCCCTATTCTGGGCTGCTCCAACCCTTGGCCTATAAAAAAATAATCCCTGGCATCCAGGGTGCTTTCTGCCCCCCCCCGGGGGGGCAGATTTTTGGCTACTGCCCCTATCAGCCCCCTAGGGGGGCAGAAAGACTGGTTGTGTGAGAATTTAATGGGGGGAGCAAAGCCCTTTCCCAAGGGGCCGCTCCCCCTCCCTGGTGGCTAGTAGGTGGATCCCTGCTTGGGGATCGCCCTACTAGGGCGATCCCCAAGCAGGGCTACACTAGGGAAGAGCTTCTCCCCTTTCCAACGATACCGCTCCCATGTGTTTCGGTGCTCGGGGGGCTGAGATTGCCCCATGAGCACCGAAACTGTGAAACTAAGTTTCAGTTTCGTTTTCATTGTAATGACGACAGCGCGCCATGCGCGAGACCGTTATTACAAGGAAAACTAAAACCATGCCTTGGGAGGTTGGGGAAGCTCTTCCCCACCTCCCAAGGCAAAAAAAAATGGGAAATCCCTTTGCTGTTTAAAGCAGAGGGATTTTGTGCAAGAGTGCTCATGACGGAATGGTTCCGTCATGAGCACACATGCACTTGTGCTCATGTCGGAACCATTCCGTCATGAGCACAGAAGGGGTTAAAACATTTATATTTTCTTAGGAAGACGTCTTGTTCCAACTTGATTTAACACGTAATATGTGTATTTAATTCTTTTTACTAACATAGCACCTAAAAGAATTAAAGGCAAAACAAGCATTAACGTTTAACGGAAAAAGGGCGAGAGATACCCATCTGGAGGTTGGGCAAAGATACTGCATGACTCTAAACTCAAGAACAGCACCAGGTTCTGGCAGACGATCAACAGTCTTCAACGATCAGCTCACCAAGGAATAAACTCCAATATAACGGAAGCCAATTGGGCAAAATACCAATACAAGCATTTTAATAACAATGTGCAAGAGGAGAACTTGGCTGAGGAGGAATCTTGGACAATCCAAAGCGGCAGAGGTGTCACGTCCAGAGAAAAAACTATACAAAGGGCCAGCGAAGACACGTACAACTATCCCTCCCTGAGAAGACAAAAACACCCTGGAGTAGAAGTGGCAGCAGGCTCAGAATCATCACTCAATAGCAACGAAGACCGCTACGAAATAACAGCATCACAGATCAAGACACAAATAGCTAAAGGGAAGCTAGAAGGAGCCCCAGGCCCTAACGGAATTCCTCCAATGCTGTATAAGCATGATGCAGAATACTGGAGCAAAGCACTGGTCCCAGTCTTCAAGGACATACAGGATACACTAACAATCCCGGAGTCATGGAAAGGATCGACGATTAGCCCCATCTCCAAACAGGGCGACAGGAGTAGCCCAAACAATTACCGACTTGTCACCCTAATTGATATAGAAGCTAAGTATTATGCTGGAATAATCCTGGAAGAACTTACATCCTGGGCATCGTCAAAATCCATCATCCCCATAAACCAGACCGGGTCTTGAAGAGGACAGGGAATCACTACTAACATTATGGTGCTAGCTCTGTTGACGGATGCGGCCAAAGTGGCAAAGTACCCCCTATTCTTATGCTTCATAGACTATAGCGCAGCATTTGATCACGTAGACCGCACTAAACTATGGCAGAAATTGGAGAAGTGGGGGATACCGAAACCTCTCTTAAACCAGCTGATATTGCTGCACACTGACACCTGGGTTAAGATCAAACTAGGAGCTGGGACGCACCTCTCGAGGCGAATCATCACCTCGAAAGGGCTAAAGCAAGGGTGTGTTTTAGCACCCTTGCTTTTTAACTTTTTTTGGCTGACCTCCTGGGGAATTTGACAAGAGTACATCGCATGCCCCAAGATTGGGAAAAACTTTGCTGTCCAACCTTTTATATGCATATGACCTGGTGCTGATAAGTCAGATTCCAATTGGTCTGCAACATGTCCTGAATACCACCAATAATTTCTCGCAACGCACTAAATATTAACCTAAAGAAAACAAAAATGATGACAGTAAATTATCATGAGAGGAAAAAGATTCATTGGTACTTGGACGGGCACTGTTTAGACCGGTGTTTCTGGCAGCCATTTTAGTTAGCCATGTGCTCGCCATGTGCTTCCTCCCTCTTCACTGTTGCCTGCTCTTGTATTTCACTTGAGTCAGGAACTATAATTAACTCCTTCAGTACTGAGCCAGAGCACTGCACATGCTCAGAAAGGTCTAGCTGCTAGAATGCACCTGCTCTTAGAGTAACTGTCAGGCTATTTTAACTAATGTCAGTAATATTGTAAACCCTCCCACTCTGTTGACTAAGCAAATCTTATGTATCCTTATATGTAACTAGCTATTCATGTGCACACTTGTACCGCCTCTTTTTGAGTCTACATGCTAACTCAGCGGTAACCTGGGCATAAAAGGCCCAGGATCTTTATACTCCTTAGACTGTCTCATACAGTGGCCTGCGGGTACTGTATTGACACAGTTTCCCTCATGTGAGGTTAATAAAGTTGTTATTTTGATATTCCAGCTTCCGTGCCAATCTCTTCTTTGTTGGTTTCAGGACCAGGTGCATCAGTGAACCCCTAGAAAGGTTTTTTCTTCTACAATCTAAGGAAGGTAACTAGACAACATAAGCAAGGGCCTTAGATATTCCCCAGTGAACATTTGAAGCATCAAACCACTTAGAGAGAAAAAAACTGCCTTCTTCCATACCCGTTGGACAGAAATGCTATAGGTAATACATCCAGGGGACCAAAGAATGTTCTGGCAAAAGGTCAATACACTTAGTAAAGCACATCAAAGGACACTTACTTGTATGGTTACTGAGGATGTCTGTATATCATACTTAGAGGATCTCTATGGCTCATTACCAATGGAAGTCAACTCAGAATTGTGTTAAACTATGGGTTCGATCTGCGATTGATTCTCAGCCAAAGAGATCAAGTTGGCAAATGACCGCTTTAAGCCAGCTATGGTTGTGGGACCTGATAATATTCCGGCATTTCTAGTTAAGGTGAATAGTGATTGGTGGACTTGGGTTTACATGCATTTGTTTGGTTGGACTGTCACAACGGGGACCATTCCCCCTTCATGGAAAGGCTCTGTGGTGAAACCCATTCAGAAAAAAGGGAATGGTAGACTCCCCTTGCATTATAGATTGATAAGCTTCCTGGACATTTCTGAAAGGGTCTTTGCAAATATCTTATTGGCTCATATGGAGGATTGGGCCCAGGAACATAAGATCGAGCCTATTAAACAGGGGAGTTTTCATGAGGGCCATTCCACTGTGGATCATTGCTTTGCATTATGGGCTATCATCAAGAAATCCGTGGTAATAAATCAAAAGCTGTGCTGCTGTTTTATAGATTTCTGCATGCCTTTGACAGTGTCAATAGGGGTTTACTCTGGGAGTAGCTCAATGCTTGGAAATTTCCAAGTGAGCTACTCAGCATGATCCAGGGATTACATAATAACAACTGGGCACAGGTAGATCTGGATAAATCCATCAAGAAGTATACTAATTAGTAATTGTCTCCGTAAGGGGTGTGTCTTGGCCCTGACCCTTTTCATTTATTTAAAAAAAATAGTTTTATTAGAAACGAGTGAAGCAGTAGGAATTCTAGTAGAGCACACATCATCATATGCTGACTCAACATCAGAAGGAGTTTCATAACATTATACAACACTTGAGCATTTAAAATGGAGTGATTAGAGAGTGATATGTTGGAGCAAGACAGAATGAAGGGGGGCGTGAAGACATTCCAGTTTCCACAGATTTTTACCTATTTTTTAAGACAGCCTCAAGTTTCATATATCAGCTTTTCAGCCAGCATGCACCAATCCAGGTCTTGTTTCCAGTCCCCCAGTTGTGGTGGTTGTGCCACACCACAAAGGCACGCAAAATTGTATTTGGCTATTGCCAGCAACAAGGTCATCCAAATTATTTCCATGCGGCCTAGATCAGTAAGGTCTCACATGTTCAATAGACACCATTTGGCAGAGGCCTCCATGCTACTCTCACATAGATCATTCATACAGGCAACCACTGATTCCCAAAAGTGTTGTATCAGAGGGCAACTCCATATATTGTGCACGAAGGTTCCCTCATGACTGCACCGTTTATGGCAGCCCGCATCAGTCTTCCCACCCATCTTTACCATGGTGGTACATGGAAAGTATGACCTGTTGAGTATTTTTAATTGCACTAAGCAAAACCCAGATTTAAT
Organism: Calotriton arnoldi; assembly: GCA_963921515.1. Classification (NCBI taxonomy): domain Eukaryota; kingdom Metazoa; phylum Chordata; class Amphibia; order Caudata; family Salamandridae; genus Calotriton; species Calotriton arnoldi. Next base: position 85,876 of record CAWUFW010018102.1, on the reverse strand, counting down.
GTCACCTCCCTTGGGGATGCGATGGCTTAAGTCCTCAAGACAATTTAGGTTGAGCTCCCATTGTTCCCTCAGGTGCTTCAGAGGATCTGGCGAGTTGTTGATCAACTTTTAATATGTAAGAGAGGTTGCCCTATGGGGCATGTGTTAATCTAGCAATCTGTTTTCCAGCCAGAGGCAATGACCCGGGGAGTTCTGTTCCTTTAGGCACTGCCACTTGGAGAACATGTCATAGTGCAGGTATTGAGAGATTTCAGTTGGGGCTAGTTGGTATTCCTGTTGCAAGTCAACAAAAGTGATGACCTCTCCCTATGACCAGGGATCTCCCACCATGGAAAGACCGATGAGGTCCCACTTTGCAAAACCAGGGTGTGTCCCCAGGATTCCCAATTCCTCTGAGTCCCACAGGGGAGTGACTTGCGTTATCTTCCCCCCCAACAAAATGTGTAGAGTTTTGTGTGCCAGAGGACAACTGTCACTGCCGTCAGGCCCATAGGAGTAGTGTGTTTTGGGCCAACATAGAAGGCCCTTAGATATCCCCCGGGTGTATGATCTACCCATCCATACGAAGCAAGGGTTTGTCTGCAGGCAGGTTAGCCCAGTGCTTAACGGCCGGGCAGGGAAATTCCCCCATCGTACCACCCTCTTGTAAGTTTGGTGAGTGCAATTTGTGCCAGACCACCATTCCAGAGCAATGTTCTGACTTAATTCTCTAATGCTTTAAAATATGTCACTGGGACCAGGTAGGGCGTATTATGTAGGGCGTAGTGGAAAGAGAGTTGAGCCATCATTTTGCAGCGTGCAGGCCTGCCTAACAGCGATAGTGGGAGGGATCTCACGTGTTGGACATAACTCTTTAACTGTGACAACGGTGACATCAGGTTATAGGTATAGAACAGGGCAGGGTCAGTGGTGATGTGGATTCCAAGGTATCGGAACCCATGTTTGATGATCTTCGCCTCGCACCCTTGGGGCAATCCCGGCATCTGTCCTCTAATATAGATCTGGGATTTTGTCCAGTTTATGCTACACCCCGAATATTGACCAAACAGTGTCAGTATGTGCATGAGTCTGTCGAGCTTAAGTACCCGGTCTGCTGTATAGAGCAGGATATCATCTGCCTAAAGCGATGTTCTGTCTTCCCAATGTTTGGTCCAGCGCAGACCTCAGGTAAATGGGTCCATTCTGATCCAAGCCACAAGGGGTTCTAATATAAGAGCAAATGTTAGGGATGAGAGCGTGCATCCTGTTTGGTACCGCGTTGGAGTCTGAACACCTGGGAGGTTCCGCCATTGATTTTTACTTGCACCAGGCAATTAGTGTAGAGGAGCCTTATCCATTCTACATACTGAGGACCAAAACCCATTCTAGCCAGCACTTCAAACAAATAGGGCCATTCGACCGTGTCGAAGGCCATTCTGGCATCAAGAGAGAGGTTGAGGACATGTTCTTGGAGTCTGTCGATCTGGCCCAGTATGCCATGGAGGCGTCGTAAATCAAGAGCAGTAATTCGCCCTGGCATAAAGCTCAATTGATCTGGATGAACCAGCGTGGAGATGACCTGAATTAAATGGGAGCCCAATACTTTGGCTAATATTTTAATTTCACCATTGACAAGAGAGATAGGCCTTTATGAAGCGCAGCTCTCGGATGATTTATCTTCCTTGCGTATGACGAATATAGAGGCTAGCCTTTGGTCTCTAGGGATTGAGCCTAGTTTACGACTCTCTTTGTACATCCGCAGCAGGTGGAGGGCGAGGCCTGAAGCAGTGAGCTTATATAGTTCTATCGGTACGGTATTGGGGCCCAGTACTTTACCTGATTTTAAGTCACGTATTGCCCGTACAATTTCATTCTCAGTGATTTCTTTGTCTAGGTGCTCTCTGTCCTCAGGTATGAGGTCGCGTAGCTGTATGTCAGCTAAGAATTCCTGGGACTCTGTCACTGTTGTTGTTACAGCTGGGGACTTCAACTTTTTCGTAGTGTGTGGTGAATATGTCTGTCACCCCCTGCCTGTCACACACTCTTTTACCCTCATTTGTATGAATTTCCCACACCAATCTATCCACTCACTCTTGTTTGTTTAGCCACGCAATGAGATTCCAAGCCCTGTCTCCTACCTTGTTGAGAGGTGCTATGCTATATAGGCTAAGGCTATCTTATGTCTCGCCCCAACAGCTTCAGACGCTACATTCCTATATTTATTTTGTTTAAGGTCCAAGCTATGCTTAGTGTCAGCCTGATCTTGGTTGGTAAAGTCTCCAGGTCGAGTATCTCCCGCTCAAGCATCTCCAATTTGGCACTCTTGTCTTTTTTATGCCCAAATATTAAGGAGATACCCTGACCCTTAACCACCATTTTATATGTCTCCCAGAGGGTCTGCGCAAAGTCCATGAGGACTCATTCTCTATGAAGTAACGTTCCATAGCCTCCACGAGGCCCTTTTTAGGTATTTTTAAGTGCCAGGGGTTAAGTATTAATTCCAGGCGCTCATGCCTGTCGTCAAGACCACAGACTGCTCATAGTGGAGCATGGTCAGTAATACTTCTTGCTAAGTGGGGGACCTCTCATACCCGAGGGAGCTGGTGGGCAAAGGTGAGGATATAGTTGATGCGAGAGAAACTACCCTGGTCTCCTGAATGAAATGTGAAGTGTTGTGTCATGGGGTTGATGGCACGGAACGCATCTGTTAAGCCTAAGGAGGACGGGAAATCAGCTCGCTTTTGATGAGAGGATCCTGGCTGCCTAGGGGGCCAGCAGTCATTTATATCATAGAGTGCTATATAGAAGTCTCTGCCCAGTAGCAGCTCCCCATCCAGTAAACAGAGCAGGAGAGCACTTAAGTCCGGGAGTGCAGTGTTGTGTAGTCGCAGTGGCACATATACGGAAAAAATGTTTATGGTTGCTCCTTCCCAGGTCCCTGTGAGGGCCACATGCAGTCTGTGTGTTTCCGACCAGGTATGTCAGATGATGATCGGCAGCAACCTTTTTATTAGGATCCCCAACGCTCTGGAACCGGTGGTGTAGCCCACATGGGTGACCATTTCATATCCCCTCCTGTCAAGTGCCCGACAGGTATTGACCATAAGATCTGGGCCATGCCATTTTATGTATTGCATGACCACACCTCTTTGAAGTTTGTCCCCCAGGCTATTGACGTTCCAAGATAGTAGTCGAATATTTGTCTTATCTATTGGGATAGGCCTGTGTAGAAGAAGGTTCCGAGTGTGTCACCCCTCTCCCTTCCATTAGTGCAGTCTTGAGGTCAGGCAGGGAGTCAGTGCCTGACACCATGTACTCCTGACAGTGATAGTGTATTGAAAGAAGCTTACCATAACCAAAACATAACAAGAAAAAAAAAAGCCCCCAAACAACTCCTCCCACCCTGCCTCCCTGCACAGCAGACTTTGAACTGCCCACCCCCCAACATAGTAGAGTGCCTGTCACCCCAAACCATAATTCAAACTATAGGTAACAGTGGCAACTGCCGGGCGGCCCCCCAACCCCTCGAAGTTAAAGGTCGTTTGGTACTAAGGTCTTCCATCTTCGTTGGGAGGCTTCTCACCCCCAGGTCAGAGGCATACAGGACAAGTCAGAGCCCATTGCAAGAGTTCATGTTGAATATCTCAAACTGCTGTGTCTTAAACCTCACTCTGCAGTCTCAAACCAGTCTTTGTGAGAGTCCTGTTGTGTTCTGCAATGGTCTTGCCTTTAATGTGAATTTTGCTGCTGCAACAGGTTGTCGGGATCGTACTGGTGCTCCGGGTCAGCTTTGTCACATCTTTATTGTCGGGAGTGCTCTCGGGGCCTTATCCCACCAACCAAGCCATCCAGTCAGCCCCAGGCCGTGTTTGGGGATATGAAATAATAGGCCTTTCCATTTGCCACCACTCGCAATTTTACTGGAAACATCATGGAGTATTTGATCTCCGGCTCCCTCAGAGCCTTCTTGACTTTGATAAAGCTGCAGCGCAGTTTCTGGAAACAGAGCGTGAAGTCCAGGAAAAATGTGACTGTGGCATTGTTGAATTTGATTAGTGGGTCGCTGTGGGCTGTTTGTAGGATTACGTCCCTTTCGTGGTAGTTAAATATGGAAGCAATAATCGGGCAAGGTGGCGCTCTTGGTTTTAGAGTGGTGCCTAGTATGCGGTGCGCTGTTTCAATCGAGAAATAGTTTGAGAGGTCCCTAGGTTGCAACAGTTTTAGTATGATGTCTTCCACAAAAAGAACTACCACTGGCCCCTCGGACCTCTCTGACACCCTTATTATGCAGACATTATTTCATCATGAGCTGCCTTCAAATTTTTTTAGTTTCTCAATAACACCTCTGTCGTGGTGCGTAGATTTGACTTGGTTTTTCAAGGTTGTTGTTATGCCCTTGAGGGCGGCTAATGAGTCTTCAGCTTTTTTTATCCGGGCCCCCATGTTGCGGAGATCTGCCCTTACCAGTGTGACCTCTGTGGAGATAGTGTCAATTTTAGTTCTAGGGAGCCGTGGGCGCCCTGTATAGCTGCCATGATGTCTTGGAGGGTGAATGTGTCACCATTGGACGAGGCCTGGTCCACCGGCATCCGCGTCTCCACTTTCACCACAGCCCCAGCAGACCCTTTGGGCAAAGTATATTTATCTAGTTTGGTTTGGAGTACACCACGAACACTCTTGCCTGCAGTCATTGCCCCAAGTTGTGAAGGATGTCACAACCTGGGGATGGCGGAACACAGCCATCATCGCTGTGGTAGTCATTGCCACTAGCCAGGGGAGTGGGCCGAATCAACAGTCCTTCCTGTGGCCTTTCAGTTTTCCCACTGCATGCACCTTTGAGCCCTGAGTCACCACTGGTGGTCTATATCGATTCAAGCGTCAAGTAGAGCAAGGGGCAATGATGTGGCCCCGGAGTCATCACCATGCTGCTAATTACACAGCAGAAGCTGCCAGAGTAGAGATCTTTATTAGCCAATGGGGCTCCTCTCCCCAAAGTATTCAGCCGCTGCAGCAGGTATAGGGAAGAGTACACTGTCACACCCCCTTCTTTAGGATCATGTCTGGGAGTAGTCCTCCTTTGGGGGTTTCTTCCAGGACTAGTAGGACACTGTGACAATGAGTCATTTATTGTAGGCACACAGGCCCAAAGCGTCACAGGGTGTGGGGCACAGTCACTTTATGGCAACCTGATGGCAGGGCATCAGTCAGAGTGCACCAGCCCTGCTCACCATACAGGGCCCCCTTGTGGCACACTTGAAAGCATCCGCTGGCGCCGCTCATCCCCTGTAATCCTCATTTTACAGGCTAAATTTTAAACATACAAGTGAACAATCCTAAAGAAAATGTGAAATTCAAACAGAAATGTGAAAAAAAGGAATTTGTCAGAACAAATAAATCCCCGCAGAGACTCACAAATTCCTTTTTTTCCCCATAGGCAGCTTGTCTCTAAATAGAAGCCAAGTACAAGGCCCTTTGAGAGAGCTTATGTTCAACCAATATAGACTGGTGTAATTGTTTTCAATGCTATGAATGTAATTTTCACATTTCTGTTTGAATTTCACATTTTCTTTAGGATTGTTCACTTGTATGTTTAAAATTTTGCCTGCAAAATGAGGATTGTATCTTTTGAATGCCCCAGTGAATATTAAAATGGTTGTATAACATGTTTTAAATAATACAAAGTATTGAAGAAGGGTACAGTGACTAGATGCATTGTTCCTCAGTCTGCTGAAATAAATAGCAGCCTTGAAAACTGGTAGCCAGGTATCCCCCTTTTTTTCATAAACTTTATCATGTCCCACCAGGCCCCCGAGACGGACGTATCCCCCTTTGATAACACTTCTAGAAAGCTGGCAGTCTCTTGTCCTAATCATTTGGTGCCTGCAGCCTGAGTCCTCCATCAAATAAATAGGTGCATATGGCAGTTGGCCTTTGTGCATTCCTCCCAGACAGTGACACAAGGGGGAAGAGGTATTGACAGGATGGGCTGTCCTGACAAGGTGGGTGGGACAGACATGTTTCTTACCGCACTGGCACTTCAATAGGGGCTTCCTCCTGCACTCACTGACTTCACATTAGCCTTTTGTCCCCCCAGACATCTTGGGACCAGGGCAGGAAGGAAGGGAATTCTAAAACCATTTGTGAGGAGAAAACCTTGAAGCCTGTGGCCTACTTTTCAGAACATTACTGGATCTGTGGATACTACAGAAGAAGCACTACCCTGCTGCCAGAGGGCTGCCCTACTGATTGAAGCCTGCCTTATTGTCTAAAAGAGTGGACCTGTTCCCTTCCTTCCAGGCTACCTGAGTGACTCCAAGTTGATCGAAAACCTGTTTGAGCTAGAGGAACACAAAAAACTCCAGAGGTCTTCCCGCAACTACCCAGCTGACCTACTGCAACTGGACCTGCCTGGACCTACTTGAGCCTTGCTGGTCTCTGCAAAAGTGAGTCTCTGAGCCCCAAGTGGCATCTCCCCAGGCCCTGGGCCATTGGTTGGCATTAGAGTGAACTCCTCTGGACCCAAGGGAGAAATCCAGATATTTTTGGCTCTTCACAGCTGCGAACGGGCTAGTTCGTGCGTGAAAAGATCTTGCTGCCCGCACCTCCCACCAATGTGAAGCTCCAGTGAACCTGACTCTTCTCACTACAGTGACCACCAGTGACAACTGGCAACGCGAGAACTTCATTTTGCGCTACAGTATTAACAACCTGTGATAATTACCAACCTGAAACTCCAGCAATGACCGTCTGTGAGGCTCGACAGAATCTTAACGCTACAGCGATGGTGGTACGTATCACCCGGCCTGCTCTTTGTGCTACAGCATGACCATCTGCAATGCACTCCTGCTCCTCGCAGACTCCACCACCGTGAACTGAACTCTTCACGCTAGACTTTGAGAAAGTAACTTTTTCAGTGGGACCAACCTGGTTACTCTATCCGGCCCGCACTCCATTGCCGTCAGCCTGAATTTTTTACTTTCCCCCAGTCTAGAACAACCAGATTATCGCGAGGGTTTCTTTGTGTTATTAGGCTTTATACTTACCTAAATCTTTGACATTTCATATCTACTTTTTGGAATTTTATTGTTTTGGTGATAAATAATGTATTATATTTTACCATATTTTTCTAAATTAGTGTGAGATTTTTCTTGTGTTGCATTTTCACTGTATTACTGCTTGTGTGCTACAAAAGTCCTTTACACATTCCCTCTAAGTTAAGCCTGACTGCTTTTGTGGCAAGCTACTAGAGGGTGAATCACAGGTTAATTTACTGACTTTTCTTTGTTCACCCTGACAATTATTGTGGTCGTTGCTTGAGTAGGGTCCCCTCTCAACCATTAACATCAATTTTTCACAGTTACTGAAATTACACATCTTCCGGCATGAACAAGAGATCAGAGGGCCAGAGGATTGTTGGCGAGTGATCTGGGACTGGAATTAACAGACATGTAGTGGCTATACTGCTGTGCCCAGACATGGGAGATCTCCCTAAATTTTAAACAAAGACTCATGCATTATAAGGTTGTTCAGTGAGTATACCACACACCAGCTAGCCTTTATGCATTCAGTTTTCTCCTCGGTGCAATAAATGTATCCCAGGGCAGATTTTCTGCATCTACTATCAAAATCTCCCAGTATAGTAAATACAGAAAATTAATATTCGACAAAATACACGACGTGACAGATGATACACTTACTCTTTCCCCTTTGACGACCCTGCTGGGTCTAGGTTACATGGCCATAGCACTTCTTTTTTGTTTTTATAAATATATTTTTATTAGTGCATTTTTCAGAAAATTACAGTGCAAGTACATATTTTGAACTGAAGACGAAGAGCACCGTGAACATGACAACTTTGCATATGATCTGCAGTGATACAAATACAAATAATTTCCAGCATAGACATCGCTAAACAGTATTTGTCAATTAGTACAAACATATGGTATGTATTGGGGGGGAAGATATCCTGCTTTATATTGTTTCCATTTCCCTCGGTTGTGGCCGGGCTCCTCCTTCTTGCTCTCTATTTCAAGCCCATAATGCCTTAGCCAGGGGCCCCAAAGCTTGGAAAACGTCTTTGGGCACCCTCTTGCCTGATATGTCACCCTCTCTGCACCAATGTAGAGGTCCATACCTGTCTTCCACCTAGTCACTGTGGGGAGGTTCGGGGCTCCTCAATATCTGGCAATATCTCGCTTGGCTACTATCAGCCCTAGATTACATAAGAGGAGTTTGCAACGGGGGAGATCTACCTCAGAGGGAATACCTAACAGGATGTACTTGGCATCAATGGAATACTGTGTCTCCAACTACCTTGCCCACTTCCTCTACTATTTGGGTCCAGTATGTGGCATTCCCAAAGCGTGTGTATGTTGGTTCCATTCTCTTTCTTGCAGTGGAGACATTCCAGTGACCCAGCCCTCCCGATTTTACGCAAGCGTGCCCCATCAAAGTAGGCCCTGTGTAGGATTTTAAATTGTATCAGTAGCAGACTTAATTTAATGGCCACTTCTCTTGGGTGCATTAATGCAGATTCCCAATCTATGTCTTCTAGTTCGCCCGTGGAGACCTCCCATTGTGTTGTGAGAGCTGTCAGGTTGTCTGGTATATTATTTATCAGAGTTCTGTATGTCCATAAGATGGCTTTGTTAGGTATTGCTCCCTGCAGTAATCTTCCCTCTAGGGGTGTGAATTCTGGGATATCTAATGTGTCTAGTTTTTCTGCCCTCCAGGCGTGCTGTAATTGTCAGTAGTTATATTGTTGGGTATCATTCAGCTTGTACTCAAGTAGGAGTGAGCTGAAAAAAATCAGGGAACCCTCCTCTAGTAGGCCCCCAAGTCTGGATATCCCAACCACATCCCAGGGTCGAAAGCCCTGCAGTTTGCCCAATTCTGGCAGGCGTGTCCCCTCCCAAAGTGGAGTCTCTCTCGTGCATCTCTTGTCCCACTTCATTTGTCATTCCACCCCTTTCCAAGCTTCTATTGTCCTCTGGGTCGCTGGGAGCAACTGCTGCGCTCCTCTCCCCGATATATCTAGTGGAGCTATGTATGGGTTTGAAACTGTAGTCTCTCAAGAGCATATGTTGGAGGTGACCCCATTCATTTATGACCACCAGGTGGGCTGCCCGGTAATATGATCGTTTATCTGGGAGCGCTATCCCCCTATTGTATTTACTACTTTGGAGTGTCTAGAGTGCTACCCGTGGATGTCCCCCATTTCACAGGAGTGTGCGCATCTCTCCAACTATTGTCTTAAAAAAATCTCCTCGGGAGTTAGTGATATGTATTTTGGAGGATGTAGAGCAGCATAGGGAGTGTAATAATTTTATACATGGCAGCTCTACTTAGTAGTGTCAAGGGAAGTCTTCTCCACCTTTCCACATCTTCGTGGAATTCCATCAATAACCTTTTGATGCTGTAGCCGAGACTCTCCATTATATTGGTGGTTATATAGAGACCTAGGTATCGAAACCCCTCTCTATCCATGTGAAGTTGCCTGGGAAGACTCTGTGTATCTAGGTCTCCCCCCCCCACCGGATAAAGGCTAGATTTGTCCCAGTTTATCCAACAGCCTGCCTGCCATCCATAGTATAATGGGGAGCGTCACTCACGAGTTAGTGACATATAGGAGGATGTCATCCGCGTAGAGTGAGATCCGTTCATCCCTAAGCAGCCCCAGATCATCTCTAAAGCCTCTTATGTCCAGGTGGTTTCGGATCAGGCATGCCAGTGGTTCCAATATTAGGGCAAACAACAAGGGGGAGAGAGGACATCCTTGCCTAGTGCCCAGGCACTCTGGGAAATCTGTCCACATTACTCCATTTACCCGCACTCGTGCCCTCAGGTTTGTGTATAATAAATCTATCCAGGCTAGGAAAGCAGGGCCAAACCCAAATTTCAGTAATACGTGTCTCATGAATGGCCAGTGGATGGCGTTGAATGCCTCCTCTGCATCCAAGAATAGGAACACATGCGGGTCAGGTCTGTTTTGCACCATGTCCACCCAGTTGGCTAACCTACTGAGGTTGAATCCTGTGCCCTTTTTGGCATAAATCCAGACTTGTCGCAGTGAATGAGGGAGGTAATCACTGGTAACAGTCTTGTGGCTAAAATAGTGGCCAATGTTTTTGTTTCAACATTCAGTAACAAGATAGGTTGGTAGGACCCACAGTTTAAAGCAGGCATCCCTGGCTTGTGGATCACCACAATTGTGGCATTACGAAGGTCTGGAAGAAGAGCCCCCTCTGCCTGTGCTGCCAGGTACATCTTTAGAAAATAAGGACCCAGCAAACTGGCGTTTACCTTAAAGAATTCTGCCAGTAGTCCACTGGGACCCGGGGTCTTTTCTGATTTTTTTTGCCAATAGCTGTCACGACTTCTTCCAGGGTGAGTTATTTTTCGAGGACTGCTCAGTCATCTATAGAGATGGTGGGGTTATTAATTGAGTTTAGGTAATTGCTAATTTGGGGGCCCTTCCGCTAATGTCCTGGCCTTATAGAAATCGTCATAGTATCTTGCAAAGACGTCTGCTATGTTCTAGGCTTAAGTGTATGTAACGCCATCTTCTTGAATGGCAGTTACCCACCTTGATTCCCTCTCTTTTCTACCTAACCAGGCTAATAGTCTCCCGGCTCTATCCCCAGTCTTGTACAAGCAATGTTGCATTACCAGCTGGGTTTTCGCTTCCTGTCGGGCTATCGCCTGGTATTCCCTTCGAGTGACTGCAATCTGGTGAATTGTAAGCGTGACATGATTTGGGTCTAACTTCCTGTAGGAAAGTAGGATCTGCTTTTATGGTTACCCCCACTTTTTGCCTGGTGCTAAGCTGTTCGTGACTAGTCTAACAGGGATCCTGCTAATCAGGAACCCAGTCTGTCTGCTTTCTCCCTTAAATTGTTGTGTTCAGTACTTAGGTACATCCCAGATTGGATACTGGGGAACCCTTATCAGCCCCTAGTATATGGTACTAAGGTACCAAGGGCATAGGTACCCCATTGGCTGAAGCAGGCATTATGCCACCCATTCAAAATGGAACTACAGGCCTGCCATTGCAGCCTGTGTAAGATGGTGCTATAGGTTTCCTATATCTAGGGTCACTGCACTTAAAACCTCTAAGTCACCCCTATAGCAGGCCTTTGCAATCCTGAAGGCAAGGTGCGTGGTTCTAAGTGTCAGGGTGCTTCTGCATGAGAAGGACACCCCTACAGGTTACAGAGTCCATTCCAAAAGTGAAGCAGCCATATTCTATATAGTGGGGCATCGTGTAATTACACGTTGACCATCTCGAAAACGGCTGCAACGAATCATATCATGTTTGGTACCAAACATGTTGGAATCATACCTCCACACCATAAACGGTGTGGGAGGTAATATTTCCAAGCACTGGAAGAGTCCTCCTTTAGGCTCTCAGTGTCCCCGGTACCAGCATTCTAGACCCGGACAGCCCAAAATGTTTGCTTCCGACCAGAGACACGATTCTGCCCTCCTGCTGCTGAGCCAAGCTTGAGCAGGGGAATGCAGAACAATAGGCATCCTGTCACAGGGAGGTGTGACCACCTCCCAGACAGGATTTAGTGTATTGGGGCATGGTGGGCCCACTCAGTCTGCATGAGGGGCAGATTTGGTGTCCCCATGCACAGTCCAGTTCAAACCTGCGCTCTGGCGCGAAACTGGACAAAGGACATGGGAGTAACCTCCCCCCTGTCCAGATGGGAAACAGCCTTTACAACGGAAGCGTTACAACGCATGCCATTACAATGCATGTCGTTACAACATGAAAGGCTTGTTGCAGGGGGTAGAAGGTGTTGGAGTTAACTCCAACACCTTCCCTACTGTTGCACACACTGGAGTTGGAATAGTAAATTATACTATTCCAATTTCCAGCGCACCCCCGACAGCAAGTCGGGGTAAAGGTATGCATTGTAATGGCATGCATTGTAATGGCATGCGTTGTAACGTTATACAACCATCCCATGCAGACCCTCCCCTAGGAGGGTCCCCTGAATCATCCCAACCCTTTCCTTGGGGTACTTAAGGGCTTACCTGTGGGTGGGTCCCTAGATTCGTTGTGGGACAGGATTCAGATCATACACCACTTCTTCTTCTACCGTCTGGGCACTCTGGACTTAGCTGGACTTTGTTTGGGCTCAACTTCATCTCCCTTCCAGTCTGCTGCATCATCTGTGCCTGTGCTCCATACAGGAACCTTCCAAGGCCTGTGGGCACCAAAGACACCTGAAGGAATCTCCCTTGCAGTGAAGGAGTCACTTTCCTGCATTCGCAGGCACCACAACTAAGTCGACTGGTCTGCTGATCCTGAGATCCTTCAGACTCCAAAAGGTTCTGCAACACAGGTGGTAGTTCTCCACAGCTCCTGAGGCCTGCCCTGCCCTCTCACCAAGTTTGAGGCCTGTATCCCTCATGGGGGTTGCAATAACCAAACCCCTGTGCACCGCATCAAATTGCAGTTGCAAAGGCTTGTTGGCTTCCTTCCAAGAAGATCTTCGGGATCCAAGTAGCCCCAACCTCGAGCACTTCCAGTGACCAGAATCTTTGGCCACACTGTATCGTTCTGCATCGTGGCCTGCATCTTTTGGTGAGCTGCTTGAGGTCCTCTCGCGACTCCAGTGCCTTCGGCTTGTGGGTCCATTGAGGGTCACCTTAATTTCTTTTGGGCTCCCCTGATTGCTCAGGGCCTGCCCTGACTCCCCTGCTTGTGGTGAGTCCCCTGGACCTTGCTGGTCCCGACGTTGCACCTTCTTCGACTTCTGCGTTGGTTTCATTTGCTAAGGCTTTTTGGTGCTCCTGCCGGACACCAACCCCTCAGAAATCGACATTTGATGTTGGACAGATTGTGCACGGCTCCTGGTCTTCTTCAGCATTGCCTGGTCCTCACACCTGCAGAGTCAAGGTCCTCATCAACTCTCCTGCAACTCCCGACATTGGTGGGCATTCGTCTTCCAGATCTCCTGGTCACTCCTGAGTGACTTAGACTCTTCCCCCCCTACTTGCAGGTACCTCTCAACTAGAATCCACCTTCGGATTCCACCAGACACTTTCTCCTTCCTCAGCAGCGGCACTTTCCTGAAGTCCTCCATTGGGTTCGACTGCGGTTTCCGACACCACTTCACACCTATGCACCCGGCTTCCCTGGTGTAGGTAACGTGGGTACTAGGGTATCCACAGGTGGGGTGGCTCTCCAACCTTCTGTCTTCCACTGGGTTTCTTCAGGGTCCACTGGGAAGGGTCTGTAATCTTTCAAATTCTAACAGCGACTTACACGTAGAGTTGTACGGAACAAGTGGTTGTGTTCCCACACTGCACACGCTCTCCTTGGGGTTCCTAGTCACTCAACTTGGGTGGTTTCTAGGGTCCCCAGAACCTCTACGTCCTCTCGACATTGTCTTGACCCGAGTCATGGTTCTTATAACACTTTCTTAGTATATGGTTTGGTCCCCCCCTGGGGTCCACTGTGTATTCAGTGCTATTTACTGTATTTTTTTCAAAGTATTGTGTGCATTGTGATTATCTCCGGGTAGGAGATATCTAAACGCGTTAGAGAATATTATATAATAAATACATATTCTTTTATAAATATCTTGGGCCCGATTCACAAAAGTAATCTGAGACAAACTCCTAACTTTACGACTTTCAGTATTCACAAAGGGCATTTAGGAGTAGTAAAGTTAGGATTTTGTCTCAGTTAAATTTAAGTTTTGGACTTAAGTTTAACTTAAGACCAAAACTTACGTTTAACTGAGACAAAATCCTAACTTTACTACTCCTAAATGCCCTGTGTGAATACCGAAAGTCGTATAAAGTTAGGAGTTTGTCTCAGATTACTTTTGTGAACTGGGCCCCTAGTGTGGTTCTTTTTCACTTAATCTATACTATAAGATTGCATTCTGGAAAAACAAGCTGCTTTACACTCCTGAAGGCTGCTCTCCACAGCTACCCCTTAGAGAGCTTTCTAAGGTTGTCTAAGACCTCTTAAATCACCATAAGGGTAGTCTGGACTGGTGCAAGGTGCCCACTTACATTAGTGTAGTATCAACAAAAGGTGTTTGGACGTGTCATTTAAGTAAGTCTATTTAAGTTAAACCCGTTTTAACACATAAAATGGATTTGGTGTTTTTATTTCAGCTTTTTCTTTTAAACATTAGTTTCAATAACATACATAAAAAACATTAAATTCATGTCATAAAGAAGTGACATACATGTAAACATTTAACACTTCATCAAATAATAAGTGGAAGTGATTGACAGTTGACAAATACATAACAATTGACAAATGACAACGAAAAATGACCAGTCCTTAAGTTGGAAAAGAAAACAATAGCGGTGCAACTTTGTTTGTAATTTACATTACTGCAACCTGCTATAACCAGCTAGTCGACAATAGAATTACAACAGGAAATATGCCTTGTTTGTACACTATGTCATTCAGTGAAATCGTGATGATTACGACTAGCTGTCTGCGGTCGACGCGTTTCGGAACCCTGATATCTTTTGAGGGTTCTCCTCAGGACCAGGACTTGGTCGGACTCTACAACATAAAGGAATATTACAGGGACGTAAGTATTGGTTTTTGACTAAGTTTTTCCTACTTATAACTATTGGGCTCTAAAGTCTGTGCTTACCTTTCAGAGGATGAAGGTAAGTGCACAGGCTATTATTCATTCAATGGCGGAGTATGATGCACTGTTCAGTGTGCTTTCCTGAAAAAAGTAATCACGAAAAAAAGGGGCTATACTTTAGGTGCACTCTACCAAAGGAGTCTGCAAAATGAACTTTGTATTAAAAAACTTTGTTATTAAAAAATTGTATTTCATATTAGTTCAACAAGCATGCTATGGAAAAGCATGCCTTTGTGTAAATCAAAGTGTCACTTGCCTTGAAATATCCACAGATTAGCAACTTCACAGGTCTCTTGTTAGCTGCGATATACACGTTAATAAGGCTTTGTAATCTAGCTGCTTTTGGCCAAGACGAACGCTGTGTTTCTTTGCATGTAAAGAAAGGAAGGGAAAACCGTTTTGACCTACATTGTTAAATCGTCATAGACAATTACTGTCTAAACATTTCCGAAAGTTGCCAATTGGGAGATTTACTCACCCTAACACGTTCAGGGGTTCATAATTGTTTAGAGGAAGGAGGCGCTGGCGTTTGAGTACTTGAAGCTCAGCTCCTTTGTAGTTGAAAAACGGGGGAAATGTTTTAGCGACGTGCCGCGTTAAATTGAATGAATTAAACTATCGCGTGTGGCCGAAACTTGCCTGAACTTTTGTAGTCAATGTCGATGCTCTCTCCTCGCTGCTCTCATTCAAATGGCATCTCTGAAATGCGGAAGCAAGCTCAGGCTGGTTCACACCCTAGCTTGTAGACAGCTACGGTGATCACATGACCCGTGCTGAGCATTCTGGTTAATGTAGTCATGTATATGTTGGATGGATCAAAATCTGGATTTAAGTTTAAATCACATGACCCGCGGTGAGCTTTTGGGTTGATGTAGTTATGTATATGTTGGGTGAATCTAGGTCTAGATTAAAGTTTAGTTATAAATAAACATTCAATCGGCAGGGCTTTTGAGTTAATGTTATTCGAAGTTGATTAAAAATCAGCATAAAGTTGATTAAAAATAAACATTCAATAAGAAGCGCTTTCGGGATGACATTGAGCATGTCAAATCACACCCTATTAACTTCAGACAACTCATTCAGTCCACTAATGGCCGTATTGAAATGCGTAATAAGCTACGCCTCTTTTTGAAGTAATGTCCTCTCTAGGTCCCCTCCTCTCGGATTCGGTTTGATCACACTTAGGACAGTCCATTTGAAATCCTTTTCTGAATGTTTTAATGTGTCAAAATGTGCTACCAACGGTGCGTTGGCAACCTTGTTCTTATTGCGGGATCGATTTTGTGATATTCGATGTCTGATCTCCTGAGTAGTTTTCCCTATATAGGTCAGGGGACAAGGACAGATGATGGCATATACCACGTTCTTGGTCTTACAGTTGGAGAAATCACTGTGTTTCCATATGTCTGTGGCGTTGGTAAATTCTGTACCTTCCAAGGTGGAGCCGCAGGCTTGACAATTTCCGCATTTGTGATGACCAACTATTGGTGGTAAGTTTAAAAAGGGACGCAACGTTTCAGATATTTTAGGGGGATCATGCAATGCCCTAATGATACGCTGCCCGATGCTTGCATTCTTTTTTAATGCAAATAAAGGGATCTGGAGGTCTTTATCAATGTCCTTTATGAGATGCCAATTCTGGCGTACAATTTTCTTAAATGAATTAGTGTGTTGACCATACGTTGAGACGCACACGAGATGAGTCATTGGCTTTTTGGTTGTTTCTCTAGCAGAACGTCACGTGGAGTGAACCACGCACGTTTACATGAATGTTTGAGCAATTTAGACGGATAACCCTTCTCTTTTAGTTTCGTGGTAAGCATTTGGGAATGTATTTCATAGTCCTCCTTTCGTGTACAGTTCCTTCGTACTCGCAAGTATTGGCCATATGGCAAATTATCCTTGAGACTTTTCGGATGGTAACTTCTGAAATTGAGAGCTGTGTTTTTATCCGTAGGTTTGGTGTATAGTGTCGTTATCAATCCAGATTCAATAGATCGTACCTCCACGTATAGAAATGTGAGACTGGTGGTGCTATGGGCTAAGCTGAACTGTATGTCCGGATTACGTTCATTCAACCATACGTGAAACCTCATGAGTTCTTCTTCTGTGCCAGTCCAGATGCACCAAACATCATCTATGTATCGGTACCACTGTGCCAAGAAATGACTGAAAGGGTTATTCATATAGATGTATCGTTCTTTGTACCGTGCCATATAGAGGACCGTCATCTCCGGTGCGAAGAGGCGGTACCTTTTACCTGTATGAAGAAGTCAGACTCAAACTTAAAATAATTTCTTTTCAATGCTAATGATGCTAGGGCCACAATGAATTTGGTAGGTACACGATGAGGGCGTTCTCTCCTTTCCAAGTATGATTCCAAGACATCGAGCGCATCTTCCTGGGGGATTTGCGTGTATAATGACACGACATCCAAGGTGACTAATCTGTGTTGGTCAGGATTAAACTGGAAGCCTTCGACTTTATTTATAAAGTCGGTTGAGTCCCTCAAGTATGATGGTACGTTTTGCAAGAATTCTTTCAAAAAGACGTCAACATATTTGGAAATTGATTCCAGAACGGAGTCGCACCCAGAGACTATAGGGCGGCCCGGGGGGGCAGCAGCATTCTTGTGGACCTTCGGAAGGAAATAAATCACAGGTGTTCTTGGATGTTTCTTTATAAGGTAGTCATGTTCTCTTGGGCCTAAGATACCAATTTCCAGCCCTTCATCCAAGATGTTTTTAATTTCATTCTGGATTTGTTTGACGGGGTCAGACTGGATCTTTCTATACCATGTGTGGTTGAACACATGTTTTCTACCTTCTTCCAAATACGACTCTCTTGCCCAGACCACCGTTGCTCCGCCCTTGTCGGCCGGTTTTATGACCACTTCTTTATCTTCTTGGAGTTCTTTGATAGCCAACCTTTGGGGAGCCGACATGTTGCTCTTAAGAAACCTCTTTTTGGTGTTTAGCTGGTTAAGAGAGGAGAGAACTGCTTCTTCAAATGTGATGATACTTTTGGGAATTGTATGAGGTGGTGGACAAAAACTGGATTTATTCTGTAGTCCTGACACTTCCATCATGCTTGATGTATCCTTGTCTTTAAAGAAAACATGCAGCCTGATTTTTCTGAACAATTCTTTGGCTTCCATTTTGAGATGAACCAGATCCTGTTTTTTACTAGGGATACATTTTAAGCCAAGCTCAAGTACTGCTTCTTGTTCAGGTGTGAGTGTCTTCTGGGATAAATTGATGATTGATGTCTTTTTCACGATTTGTAGTATTGGCGTCTGGTGCGCATCTCCCATGGTTGGGGTTTGTATCGTTCTCTTTTCTGCTGTTGACCTCTCCCAAAAATTTATTGGTGTTTTTTCGCTGTTGATTCGAGTGGGATGGTCCTTCTTCTGCGTCCGAGTCACTAGTCGTATCAGATGACGATGTTTCAGAGAAAGTCAGAAATTTACGTCTTGATCTGCCTTGATTGTCAGTTAGAAATCTGCGCGAGTCTTCTCTGGTATAAAAGTCTTCCCTCAAATAAGGATATACCGTTTCCAAATTGAAAGATTTTTTGTCACGTTCAAATTTGGAGTTCTTAAAATTGATTGTGTTGTCCTTGAATGTAGCAATTTCCTTGTCAATTTTTTCAAGTAGAGTTTTGGCCTCAGTGACTGAATGGTTGTCTTTAATCGACTGGATGAATTGCTCGATTTCATCAGCTTGTGTACAACAAAGTCTCTGGGCAGTCTCGATCGAGTGCACCATTAGATCTCTACTGCACTTAGTGTTAATACAACTAAAGCCCTTCTTATACTCAGGGTCCTCAGTGAAAATCACAGGGACATTCTTAATCTGAAGACCCCATGGAATGGTACCAGCCTTCAAGTTCTCTAAAAGGAAATATCCGTGCAGTTCAGTTCGAATTTGCTTTTTTTGTAGTCGTATTCATTTTTCAGACTCATTCTGCGTTTTTGCCGTTGAGCTTAGATTTACAGTAGGAAAAAGAGATGGTGCAGAAATCAGTCTTTGAATGTGTTCCTCAGTGTAAGAAAGTGTGTCCTTCTCGGACATGACCTATTTTTGGTTGAGCTATGTGAAGCAAAACCTTAAACTGAATTGTAACCCCTTCACTCAGTATCGCTAGAATACCCACACGGACATCCGCCCGCTCAACAATTTTTAACAAATGGGGGGTTGGGCCTGTATTCACGTCCAAACTAGGCCACCAATTAAACTAGTATCAACAAAAGGTGTTTGGACGTGTCATTTAAGTAAGTCTATTTAAGTTAAACCCGTTTTAACACATAAAATGGATTTGGTGTTTTTATTTCACCTTTTTCTTTTAAACATTAGTTTCAATAACATACATAAAAAACATTAAATTCATGTCATAAAGAAGCGACATACATGTAAACATTTAACACTTCATCAAATAATAAGTGAAATGTGATTGACAGTTGACAAATACATAACAATTGACAAATGACAACGAAAAATGACCAGTCCTTAAGTTGGAAAAGAAAACAATAGCGGTGCAACTTTGTTTGTAATTTACATTACTGCAACCTGCTATAACCAGCTAGTCGACAATAGAATTACAACAGGAAATATGCCTTGTTTGTACACTATGTCATTCAGTGAAATCGTGATGATTACGACTAGCTTACATTAGTGGACATCATATACCAGGCCAGCTTCTCACACTGCCCCGCCAGTTCTAATACCTCTTCTTATGTGCTATAGTGTTTTGTGCCCTATCCGGAAGCACTGTTTTATATGCCTCCCACGAGACAACCACTGAGGACATTGAGCCTTCATTCTCATGGACGTACAGCTCGGAATCCACTCTGATCTCACGGGCTACTGTCCTGTCTCTTAGGTCCCATACGTTCTGTCTCCACCCTGACCGCTGCCCATGGGGTCGTCCCCCTACTGTCAGCAAAGTGGTGAATGGTCTGATAATCCTCTCACCGAGTACTCTGTCTTGTTGACCACCTCTATCTCCCCCGCAGGGGTGAGGAGGTAATCCAACCTGAAAAAACACCTTGTGTGCACCCGAAAAAAAGGAGTATACGTGATCATTGGGGTGGTGCTTGCGCCAAAGATCGACCAAGCCCAATGTGTTTAAGAACTCACCTAGAAGTGTTGTCCCTCACTGTCCCAGTGGTGTATGTGTACGATCTATGTGTGGATCCACCACATCATTAAAATCCCCTCCTACTATTTGTGTTGAGGGCTCATATTCCAGATGATATGGTCTCACTTTTGAAGAAGGGTTTGGGTTTTTGTCCAGTAGAGAGAGGGGATATGTGCAAGGTTAAAATAGATTTTTTCAAATATATCAGAAACCTGAAATTGAAAAAATTCTTTATTAACAATCCCACTGTCAATAAAAGCATCAAAAACATTCCTGTGTGTGGCATGTCAGATGTTCTTAGTATTTAGGACGTATATGACACCCATTTACTTTTATCTATCACTGATCAGGAACAATCACCTAGTGACATGAGTAATCTTCTACGAGAACTAAATGTAGATACAGACTATTTGACTATTCACTAGCGAGTGGTCTTAAGACTAAGTCCAAGTGGACACCGACACTACCAGGGGGCAACACGATAGATGGCTTCCATAAATTGGTGCTGGGGGATCTTGATAAATGTGACCAAAAAAGGCGCCAGAGGAGGTTAAGAACTTCAGATAACCTAATGGAGGGGGAAAGACAAGCCATGGCACTTCTTACCATTGACAATCAGGTCATCATAAGAGAAGCAGACAAAGGGGGCAACATTGTGGTTATGAATAAGGAGGACTACAATTGTGAAATACTCACACAACTCACTGACACCAGCTGCTATGAAAGATTGGCCATGAACCCCATTGGCCCCCTCACCATTCAGATCAACAGACACATGAGAGATTGGTACTCTGAAGGTCTTTTGAACGAAGATGAACACATATACCTGAAGGTACACAAACCTACATTTCCTGTCCTGTATACCCTACCCAAAGTGCATAAACATCTTCCCTTCCCTCCTGGCAGACCCATTGTGTCATGCATAGGAGGCCCTACAGAAAGACTGGCGGAATATGTAGCTATGTTCCTCCAACCCATAGTACAGAACCTTCCCTCCTACATCAGGGAAACAAAACATATCCTAAGCCTTTTGTCAGACCTTACATGGGAGGAGGATATCATTCTAGCAACTTTAGATGTTGTCTCCCTCTATACTAATATCAAACCCGCATTTGGCATACAGGCCATGGAGTGGCACTTAGGCAAAAGACCAGCCAGCCAATGGCAGCATACGAGGATGCTGTTGTCTATGATGGAGCTGATTCTGAACAACAATTACTTTATATTTGAAGTAACCCTGGGCGTAGTGAGCGTAGCGGGACTACGCGGAGGGCCACGGAGTTGATAACAAACTCCGTGGAGCTACGCTACGCCACCCGCGCATGCACAGTTTTTACAGAGAACGCGATGAAGAGGAGGAGGGCAAGCTGAGGACGCCGCAGCTAAGGTAAGGTGTTTTTTTATTTACTTTAAGTCGTTTTTTAATAGTTGTAAGTAACTGTTAACAGGGCGGGTGGGAGGCGGGGGCTGGTCAACTCCGCTCCGCCGCGGAGTGTGTGGAGATTTGCCTACTCCACGTTCTCCGCGGAACGCGGAGTAGGCAAATCTCCGCACACTCCGCGGGCGGAGCGGAGCTCTCCGCCCACCTCTAATTTGAAGGTCAGTGGTATAAACAAATGCAAGGGGTGGCAATGGGCTCCAAATTTTCCCCATCCTTTGCCAACCTCTTTATGGGTTTTTTGGAGACACAATGGATATGGAATCGAAGTGGCAATGTTTTCAACCAACACATAGTGTATTGGGGGCGGTATATTGATGACTGCCTCCTGCTATGGTCAGGGACAGAAGAAAAATTGCAGGAGTTTTACGAATACATGAACTCTAACACATGGGGAGTCAAGTTCACACATCATCACACATAATTTTTCTAGATGTGGAACTTTACATCAGCAATGGGAGATTGCGCAGTAAACTGCATCGCAAACCGACTGCATGTAATGCCGTCTTGCACGTGACCCGCTCGCATCCACCCCACCAGATTAGGGCTATCCCCTATGGCGAGTTCACCAGAGCAAGGAGGAACTGCAGCGAAGAGACAGAGTTCCTATCCTGCCTCAACTCCATGAAAACAAGATTCAGAGCAAGAGGTTATAACCCATCACACCTTAACAAAGCAGAACAACGACTTCTGAAGTTACCTAGAAGGGAGACTCTAAAAGACAAAAAAAGTAAGACATCTTCCAATCAACCAGTCAGACTGATCACCAACCATAATGAATTAACGAGCAATTTGGTGAAGAGCATGAACAAACATTGGAGTATCCTCAGAGCAGATAAATAACTGGAAGGCTTCACTACTCAGAGACCACTAATCACATATAGAAGAGGGAGGACATTAAGATCTATTCTCAGCCCCACTGTCCCTACAGCCAAGAATGACAGCAATTGGCTTACCCAACACTCACGGGGCTTCCACAAATGTGGCTCCTTTGGGGTGTGTAGGTGGGCGTCACACAACAAAAAAGTGTTTACTGGACCAGACGGACGAGAGTTTATGATCAGACAGAACATCAATTGTGTATCTAAATATGTGGTGTACATTATTGTGTGTAAAAGCAATAAACAATATGTGGGCAGCATGATTAAAACGCTGAAAGAACGAATCAGTGAACACTTCAGGGCACTGAAACAATGCGATGAGAGGTATCCTATGGCAGTGCATGCCATGGAGTGCAAGGCCCAAGGCCCCTATAAACAATTCTCGTTCTTTGGGATTGAACTAGTCCCACCCAATCAGAGAGGGGGCAACAGGGAATTGTTACTACGGCGTACTGAGGCCACTTGGATCATGCGACTTAAAGCGGTAGAATGTGGTTTGAACACCGACCACGAGATGCAATATTTCTTGGGTGACTAACCTGTCTTACATGCGGTCCCTTTCAGAAACTCGTCATCAACCACCGTTTCTAGACTGTGGTCTGAACGATGATTCAATATGTGGTGCTCATAGTGCCCACAGTAACATATATGCCATTGGGGATGTATAGTAACCAGAAAAAATCAATGAGAGAGCAAGGGATGAGGCAGGAGGTGCGTCCCGTTCCCCAAAAGGATAATGAACTTTAAACAATGTGGACGACCCCACTATGTATCTGTAATTTTATCACTGTATGCGGTATGAACATGGACCCATTAGGTATGTTTAAAAGACCCCTCACACACCAACCTAGTTGGTTTCATGCTTCACCCCAATGATGAAAAAGAGGACAAGGGGGACCCTACTCACTAGGAACCAGGGTAAGTCATATGTATCCGAAAACAACGGTTCTAGCGGGAATACAATAAATCTATACTGGTAATTAAAAATGCACAATCGCGATCAATTAGGGTTAAGGATGTCAGAAAAAGAGAGCCTCGCAGACTTGGTGTTCATAATAATTCTTTTTTTATCCAAATTTTTATAATTCAAAAACAATAAATACACCGACCGAGAAGAATGGTTCGCTATCAATCGAGTCGACGACGTTTCGACCCTCTTGCAATGTGGGGTCTCCTCAGGACCAAGGGGTAAGGGACAATCTGATGGTAGTATTACAGCCGCGTGAGAGGCACATAAAGTGTGAGACACCCGTGAAATGAGAAAGAAGAAATTAATACTCACACGGGGACTCGGTCGAGCACCCCGTGTGAGAGACGAAGGGCTGTGAACTGGTATTAATCAATTGTGGCTCAGTCACAATAGTGGGCAGGATCAACACCACACAATGTAGTGGTACCTGAGCAGAATCCTCCGCTGGATAGATAAAGTCGCGGGACCGGTAGTGCCACGGCAGGAGAATACGGCTTTTGAAATATGCCACATAGGATGAGAACTGCTCTGGTCGTCTGCCTGGTAACGTCGTCGACTCGATTGATAGCGAACCATTTTAAATAGCTCTGACTATTGTACACAGAGGCTATAATTATTATCAATTCATGTTGTGGTCGCTGTCTTTTTCAATAATTGTGGAAACCAAGTTCTGTATATATCACATGTCTGTTCACAATGTATTAGATGGTTTCATTTGCTTGGGACATATAATCACTATTGTGGTTCTTCTCGGTCGGTGTATTTATTGTTTTTGAATTATAAAAATTTGGATAAAAAAAGAATTATTATGAACACCAAGTCTGCGAGGCTCTCTTTTTCTGACATCCTTAACCCTAATTGATCACCCCAATGATGAAGCATGACACCAACTAGGTTGGTGTGTGAGAGGTCTTTTAAACATACCTAATGGGTCCATGTTCATACCGCATACAGTGATAAAATTACAGATACAAGATGTATAGTAACCAACAGCACATATACGTATATAATGCAGCTAAGGTGGTGGCCTCATAATTCCCACTATAATTTTGTATTGTCATATTCCTGTACCAATATGTTCATAGTGACTGTTACTCTATTACGCTTGCATCATGTATATTGATCTCCACCATAAGGAATTTCCACTGATATTTTACCAAGGCTGTGTTGGCCCAAATATGGACTATCTACTCAGTTCACTTTGGGACATCGTGTATGAATTTTCACAAATGCCCATGTACTGTGATATTTTATGTGACATTCTCAGAAACTGCGATTTGGGCAGTCTTTTCTATGACTCAATTTTTGCCTTATACCAGAATGTTTTCTCCCTCATGGTACTTAACTTTCACCTTTCACCTTTCCTGTAACATCGCACACCGTGACTTCCTATTCTCCACTGTCAGGGGATTTTTTCTGGTCCAACACGTGACCTTTACTGGACTTAGACTTTGGCTTTCCATATCTCAGGAAGCATCATTAACACGTTTGTGCATAACAGTCCCGTTTCTTCTCGCATACTTCTGAATATTTCAGATACACTTGTGACACGATCTAGAGCCTGTGTCTTGGGATGTCTTATTCGAGACATCACTTCATTAGTCCCTGTTGTCCCAACGAGGGCAGGACACCACACCTCGATCAACTTAGGGGACATTACTCTGTCTCCAAGAGTTATCACATTGACTTTACTCCGTTCATGTCCCCTTCCACCTGAATCAATTAAATCCCCCCCTTTTTTCCTCCATTTGCGCTGTTCTTCGATTACCCATTCCAAAATACTCTTCCGGTACACGTGTTACGCAAGCAAGTTGACGGTTCAGCCTTTTTTGGATCTCAGTCTTTAAAGAGGCCACGCAGCATCGGGACCTCACTTCCAGTCACCGATACTGCAGCATTGGATCTGCAGCGTACTCGCTGTCCCGGGTGAGTGCTACCTTGTGAATTTTCAATCATACCCTTGAGCGTCACCCTTATATTTTCTGAACCCCCTGCTGTACTCTTTTCACAGATATCCACACTCGATATCTGATCCCCGGGCTGATTACGGGCGCTTTGAACTTCAGCGCGCTGTTCACACGCAGGTACTTGAAACTTTGACGATTTTTGCCTTCCCGCTTAAAGTTAATGTCCACACCCGTTACCGTGCCTCATCATCCTGCGCTGTCCCCGCATGGGTCTCTTTAGTCGGGGAAGACGCCGCTATACTAAGGCATATTACTGGCATCAATCTGCAAATTTGGGATCTTTAATGGGGTTCCCTGTTATTCTTCCTGTCTGTTATCAATGAGTATACCTATTCTCCTTTCTTAAATAAGACCCCTACCTACTCCATCATCTACTATGATATATTTTGGCTAATATAGTATCATTCTTTTACAGCCTACGCTCCGGATACATATCCGCACTCCTTTTCCCACATTGGGTGTTTGCACCCACTCTGAAGCCACCCTTTCAGCTCCATTCGAGGTCCCGACTCAGGACTGAAAACATTTTAAGAATATCCACTTCCCTTCGCCAGCCGGGACGGAAATACAACCGGCAGAGAGGTGAGATGCCTCACTTACCTGCCCTCCACCATATGTCTTAATTATTGCGCACCACATTTTGATTAGGCCTGGGTGGTGAACTTCGCTCCGTTCGCGGAGTTTGCGGAGTTTTCTGCACTCCGCACTCCACGGAGCTCGCGGAGTGCAGAAAACTCCGCTTCGCGATGTGCAGCAGAGTTTTTTTCCTGCTCGCGATCGCGAACGGTAAGTTCGCGATCGCAAACGGTAAGTTCGCGAGCGCGAGCTGCCGCTCGGGTAGTATTTCTACCCGAGCGGCAGGAATACCAGCACAAACTGCAGTTCGCACTGCACTCCGCCACTCGCGGAACTTCGCGGAGTGTTTTGTAACTTCGCGGAGTTCCGCGTAGCAAAACTCCACGAACTACACTTTTTGATACTCCGACCTTTTCCCTAACTTCCCCCTCCTTCTATATCATTATCTTTTAGACTTTCATCTCATCTTGTTTTGCCAGAAGGTAGGACTGCACTAGTGCACGCATCGTATTTTTATATCACTTCAGAGCTATCCACTCTGATACCTTAGTTCACCTTGGGGCTATTGTCCCCTAGCATGACCTGGCACCGTATTGGTCGGCTCTGATGTAGACTCGCACAGGGAATATCAATTCCTGATCAGCCAGCATGTTTCTCTCTTCTGTATCTCTACACATTACAGATTGACTCCTGTATACACCGGTTCTTTGGGATAGCAGGTTTCTTTTCTTCTCTTCTATTTGGCCTTGCCATGGGCCTGTGTACACCTCCCTCTTTTTCTCCTCTTTCTCTCCCTTGTTTTCCCTCTCGTTTTCCTTACCTATGCTCCTTCTCTCTCTCGCACCGGTTTGCGGTGCTATCTCCTGCCACCACAGGTCGTTCGATAATTTGTGTTCTATAACATGTCGAAACAATCCGTGCTCACTATTACTTGTGACCAATCCACAGGGGTTTCAGCACATAATATCTGTATTACCAGGTGTTTTCAGCACAGGTTTTTTTGTTTCACTCAGGGTTCTCACTTATCATGTATTGGTTTTGACGCACATACAACCTATGACCATTGCTGGTATGTTTAGGTATTGAGATGCTCTATTGTACATCTTTTCAGCCCTGAAGAAGTCGTGGGGTACCTCCCCAGACGAAACACATGTTGGCTGGGCAACCTTTCTGGAATAAAAGAAAAAGAAAAAATACAACTCATAATTATTCGTCTTTAAAGTCACCGTATTCATGTGTTGTTGTGCTTTCACTTTGTGACCAGACACGATACAGAGAATTGACTTGCAGATACTGTCTACGTGTGCACAAGCCTGTTGTTATCTAGTACCTCCACCAGTTTGTCCAGGGTGTGTTTTTTCAGCCTAGGGGGTGCATAGACGCTAACTAGGGTGAGTTCTCTCTGGCCCCATGTCCCCTAGACCAAAACAAATGTGCCGTTGGGGTCGGTCCATGTTTTGTTAATGCGGAAGGGGGAGTTTCCTTTTAGGAAAATTGGAACTCCTCTGGATCCCGATGAGAATCCAGCATGTGCCAGGGTAGTGTATACCACTATTCCGAGAGATGCAGAGTGTGTGCCCCGAAGATGTCTCCTGAAGTAGGATTATATCAGGCTTCAATCTCCTGAAATAGTTGTCCACCATCCCCCTCTTAATTGTATTTCCGAGTCCGTTGACATTTCATGTCAATACCACGTATCACCCCTCGCCCTGTGCCTTTGATGGATCTCCTAGTGATGGCGCCATGCCGTGTACTTCCAGAGTTGTTTGCACTCCTCACTGCCCATGATTTCGCAACTTCTTCATCTACCCCTTAATAATGAACAACCCTCCCTTCGTAGAACTCTGTAACTCAGGTCCCCAACTCTACCCCCCACTCCACTTTCTCCCCCTACTCACGCTCTTATCCCCAATAGTCAACATGACATATGCAGCGTAGGTTAAGCCTGAGAGGTCTGTATCTCTCCCCTCTTGTAACTTGACACCTTATAAATTCCCCCCTCCTCCAGAAGAAAAAAGAGAAGGTGTTCACAACACTAAACTAGACACCCACTAGATGTAACGTGCAAATGTCAGGAGGCACTTAGTGCTGTTTTACTGTCCTCCGATGACATCCTTGATGATCCCCTCAGGGCCCTACAGTCTGCCTGTCTGTTCCCCTCGAGAGGGTGCTTTCGCCTCCTTCGCACTTGCCTCAGTGTTCAGGGCTCTCCACACATGGATTCTGCAGGGTGGGGGGTGCAGGGGGGATGGTGCCTCTTCTGCCTCTGTAAGTTTCACTCTAGCCTCCGGACTCTTCTAGGCCAGTCAGTCCAGATATTCCCCCTTGGTCTTCGTTCCGGCCCTGGCCATGTGTTGCTTCAGTATCTGGCAGTGGGGGCACCTTCTACATCTGTCTCATGTTCTTACGTTGCCACAATCGCCCCTCATTCACACACCTCCTCGACTCTTCAGGCTTCCACCGGACTCCCCAGGTATTTATGTGGGGGCTGCCACCACTGTTGTCTTTGTTTCCCCGAGCGGAGTAATCCAATCCAGGTCAGACTGCCCCTAGCTCAGTATAGCAGCCGATCCACAAGGCTGTAGATCCACAAGGCCCCAGAGGCCCAAGAGGCCCCTCCTCTCTTTTCCGGGAGCAGGCGCCCTTGACCAGGCCCTCCCAGCCTGCCCCTGAATGTGGCTGCCCATCGTCTATCGCCTGTTTCCAGGCTGCCTGCACAGTTCTGTGCTCGTGGGGGGGTCAGCATTTCGACACTCACAAAGATCTTCCACAGCCGCGCAGTCCCTGTCTCCGGCACTGCTGTGTGTCAGTTCCGTAGCACTCTCCGACCGGGCTGCGGGGCATCTCCTGGTGGGGCCGACAGTGCGTGGGATCCAACCCTGGCAGGACTAGGCGCCGGCAGGACATCAGCTTCCCTCGCTCACCTTTTTATTCGCTGTGGGGGCTGCCAGCCTCCTCACGCCACCATTATGACTGTTTGGGCTCTGTTCCAACTTTGACCTCGGTCTCCAATGGAAGGGCCTCCGGCTCCTGGGTTGGTGTTTTGCGATCTTCGCCATCCCTTATGTTTTCTCTTGTCTAAGGTGCTGGTTTCAGGTTCCAGATGGCGAAGAAATGCCGGATTTAGAATAGGATTATGTGTGGGTTGCCAGAGCCTCCGGCGTATGCGACTGCACAGCCATGTTGCTGGCCACGCCCACTCCCCTTAGCACTTCCATTAGCTATGCATAGGACTGTAGTATGGTAGGGTGTAGATCTCAATCCAACAGTGGAGCATTGTATTAAAGATTTTGTTTTCTGTAGTCAGAGAATCTATATATACTCAACAGTTCTATCAGAAGTAGCATGCCCCTAAGACGTATGGTCTCCTTTGAGTCCACAGGATAAAACACAATAGCCTAAAGCTGACACCACACAAGTAACAGGCATATTCCTGGGCAATGGCAGGAGATAGAGGGATAAAAGATGTTGCTAAAATGGAAATCAAGATGGAAATTATGATGGCAGTGAGCACAATTCTAATTGTACAAATAAACTATTATTGATAGTATCCTCGTGTAAGACATATTTGGTAGATGGCTACTTTAAATAATGAAATGTTGAATGGAATGTTTATGAATTTGTGTTGGCCAATTGCTCTGTGTTTCTTAATGATCTCGGGGAACATAATAATTCGAATTGAAATGCCCCTTGCCATTTCGTATGTGAAAGCTGAGTTTGATTATTGAAGAAAATCATAAATAAAGTTCAAAGAAACTATTGTGTTGTCTGGGACGTGCAGTATAGCTGTATCAGGACTCATTGAAAATCTCTTGCTCAGACAATACAGACGGAGATGGCTGTCAGTGAACTGACAAAGGGAAAGTTTATGTAAAGATGTTTCTTCCTATATACACTACCTTTCTAGTTCAGTGGAATGCACGGCCGTGATGAACATCTCCTGTGTCGAAATGAAAAAGGAAGAAAGACTGATGTAGGAAAATTCTACTTTGGGTGTTCCCCTGATGCTGATCAAAAGCCAATCCACTCAAGTATGCTTTCTGCCTTTGTATTGGTAGCTACATGGTCAAAGTCATCGAGAAGGCCTCAACGCCCAACTGTCCAAGTTCATCGAAGTGAACCACATCCTGGACATCTCCCAATCTGGCTTCCAAAGCAACCACAGCATGGAGACCGCACTCCTCGCTGCCAACGACGACATTCGCTCTCTCATGCCTACAAGGCTCTACACAACAAAGGACCAGCATACCTGAACCACCGCCTCACATTCCACGTGCCTGCCAGACAAGTACGATCATGCAAACTCTCCCTTGCCTCCGTCCCCAGAATACACAAGACCAGAACCAAAGGAATGTCATTCTCCTACCTCGTTGCCAAGACCTGGAGCACCCTACCCCTCCACGTCAGGCAATCCACGTTGCTGACCCAATTCAGGAAGGACCTCAAGACCTGGCTCTTCAAATGATCCTCCGACCAGCAGCCCATCTCCCCCAGCACGTATGTATTCCAGCTAACACAAATAGTAAAATGCTCTTCTTGAATGTGAAAGTCCTGAACTACCAATTTAAAAAGAGTGAAAATTGGAGGATGCACTGTTTTATTTGAAATCATGTTAGACTGCCACTAAAAAGAATTTTCTGTGGGAGGCAAGTTAACTATGGGAGATTTTAGAGGACAGCTAGAATAATGGGGGGAAGTACGCAGAAGTTTTTTCTAGAACAGACCTCACACTAGTCCACTTTGCAAACGAGGAGCAATAATATGTAGTCTTAAAAGGCAGAGGAATTTGATTAGAGATATCTAACTCCAACATATTTCAACAATATCCATTACATAGTCTGGTTTGTGGGCTAGCGAATATGGTCTGGCCATCCGGTAGGATACCAGCAGCTTGTTAAGGCATCAGATTTGCTAACCAAACACAAAGCAGCAAGTTTTGGATTCCACCCTCAACAGCCGATAAATAAATTTCAGTTTGGTGTGAAGGAGAGGATCTAAAGGCAAATGCAAAAAAGTAAGTGTCTTGGTAAAAGGCAGAAAGTGTACCAGGTGTCTGGTGACATTGCTAAACTTCGATAGAAGTGACAATGCAGCATCAAAAAGCTGTCCCTTGTTTTGCAACATTTTAGTGAAAATCCTGCAAAAGCCCATAGAATTAGACCAGCTCAAAACACAGGAAGTGGAATTGACATGCCCAAGCAGTAGGATCTCAATGTTTGATTGCTTAAAGCAGAACCAGCTCCATTGCTTCAAGTATTGTATACTAGTGAGACACCTTTTGACATACTAAGCCATTTGATACATCAGGGAGCTTTTCTATCATGGAGTGAGCCACCAGGATCACCCATCTCACCAGTTTTGTTTAATCTATATCCTAGTCCTGTGTCTGACATCTTCAAAAGCAACAAGGTATGTGTTCAATCTTAAGCAGATGACAAACATATTTATATAACATTTTCACAAGACAGTGTGCCTGAGAACGCTGTGTAAAGGGGCTTAAAGAAACTTGAGAACTGGAATTTTAATAACTTTCTGTAGTTTAGGAGCTCTATGACTGAGATGATAATTTCTGGTACAATAGAAAAATGTCTCCTCCAAGGTCAAGAACATTGTGATATACTTCAATGCCAGCATGAATCTACAAGACCAGATAGTACATTGCAGCTGTTTCTACCAACTAGCCACAATCAAAACCATCCTATGTTTTCTTTCCCT
Organism: Calotriton arnoldi; assembly: GCA_963921515.1. Taxonomy (NCBI): domain Eukaryota; kingdom Metazoa; phylum Chordata; class Amphibia; order Caudata; family Salamandridae; genus Calotriton; species Calotriton arnoldi. The sequence goes on along the minus strand of CAWUFW010018102.1, from coordinate 54,575 downwards.
TTATTTAATGCATTGGTATTTGGAGTAGCTGCCAACTCAAGATTAGATTACTGCAATTGTCTGCTTGCAGGTTTTCCAGCCTCGCAGGTTCTGTACATGCAAATGTCGTAAAACGCAGTAATTCATCTTATAATAGGTTTTAAGATGAATATGACTCACAGGCCATAAGATCCTGGCATCAACTCCAAGTGAATGACATGTTATGTTTTAATCTGGGGTGCCTCATGTTTAAATGGCTTCACAATCTGGCCTTTCTTCTTGCTAACAAAAGTTACCCATATTATCATTCAACAGTGCTAATAAGTGATGAAAACAGGTTAGTGATTTCTCACCAGTTCAAGATGAAATCAAGAGGCTGTAGGTGTCCTCTTTTATGTGCCAACTATTATAGAATTTCTCACTACAAGGTATCAGAATGTGTTCAATTGGTCATTGTTTAAAAGGAATCTTAAAACTCATCTCTTTTAGGTAAACTCTTTGCAAGCCAACTAGGCTAAGACCTAAAGCAGGTCTTGTGCATATTATAAAACCATTAATTCATTAATTCATTCATCCATTCAATAATTCATACATTCATTCGTTCATAATGGAAGTCTCTGGATTCTTGAAACATTCTCATAAAGCAGGTATTGTAGGGATATATTTGATAGCCCAGAAAAAAAGCTGTCAAGGATGCTTACAAGGACTTTCCTGTAGATATTCAAGAGGAGAGGATTGGCAAAGGTCTAATCCTTTTGGCATTCAACCCATGAAGTGAGTGGTAGCAAAGAGGAAAGATGCTACTTATCAATGGCAGCTTTGTTAGGCAGGAATGCCATGGACATCTGCGGATAGTTATTAAGTTGTGGTGAAGTATTTTGAGGTTGACTGAATTGAGAACCACGAATAGTTCAAGGAAAACCTAGGTACATGTTTGAACCACCCTGCAGAGAGGTGAGCAGCTCTTATCTGAATATATCATCTGTTAATAAGAGTGGTACAGATCACACACTGCAGACTTAAACTAGTCAGGATGTCACAGGAGAGGTAATTTTGTTCCAGGTGAGTGGTGATTTGTCTACACATCACTATTTCAAAGGACGTAGCCTGAAAAGGTAGGTTGTAAATCATTCTGTAGTTTTCAAAAGTTTCTCTAAACACTTTTCTTCATCAATGGTCAAAGGTTGGCTTTTGTGAGCTTTTTGGGGGCAGCAGATGAGGTACTGCTAAGTATTGCAATGACCAGTATTTTGAACAAGACCAGCACACTTTTAAAAGTTTGCACTGAAGATAGCTGCCAGAAAAGCATTTGGGTTAAGTGACTTTTACATTTTGCAGCCTACAGTTTAATGAATCAAGGCTAGTTTTCAGAAATAAGAAAGTTAGAATGATTACTGAGCTCTGCTAAGTTTTGGCTAAGGAGTTTCATTTGTGGGCAACTTGACCATGACTGCTTCAATTGCTGTATAGAAGAAGGGCAGAACATCAATACACAGTTGTGGAATTGGCGTATCATTCAATAATTGTGGTCAGAGGGTTGTCAGATCCTAAAATAGCCTATAAATAAAATATTAGGGGCGTGGCCAAGATGGCGACCGAGTAGGATGTGCCTGCTCGCTGCTCCTTCCTGCCGACAGGGCCCACTGCCCTCGCCTTGTCACGCCGGACCAGAAGACCTGTTATAGACCTCCACTGGCTGCCCTAAAGGTCTAGCAGTGGCCAGAGATGACCAAGAACCGGGAGAGATACCCGCAGAGACGCGATCGCGATGCCTGGTGAGAGATGGCAGCAGGGGGCTGGGTGCAGCTCCGATGCCACGCAAGACCAGTGGAAGCCGCAGCAGTGGTTGGCCAGGGCTCCTGATGATCACCAAAGATAGTGAGCTAGCCAGGGGACGGGCACTGGCCCACAGCTGGATACCTGAGGCACAGACCCAGGAACAGATCACGAACACCCGAGAGGCCGGAACAGACCAGATTTCACGCCTGCACCGCCAGCGGTCGGCAGATTGAGCGTGGCCGGCCCGGCCCACACTTCCTCTCACAGTGACTAGTGTACCGCAGCTACGACCGCTAGCGACAGAGGAAGCTGGTTGACCAGGGCCTGAGAGTAACCCGCTGGATGGCCCTCCCTCTGCAGAACCTGAGGTCAGCTGCTTCCCTTGCGGGGGACAAGTGAGGGGTGCAGGCGGCCCAGTATAGAGACATCGCGGGAGCCGGGTGGGCTCGAGAGACAGAGACCAGGCTGCGGCAGGGCCGCCCTCAGCGCCGGTGGATAGACTCGTGCACCAAGGAGGGACCTGAGAGGTAGAAACCTCGGACCAGATCTGGCTGCGGCCCGCCTCGCCATAGGAAGAGGTTTATGCACTGCGGCCTCCTTCTTTGTGGTCACAAGCCTGAAGGCCAGAGCCCCGGGGGCCACCAGGCAGGGGCGGCCTTCTCTCCTACTGTGCCCATGAAGAGCCTCCCACATGGCAGAGGCCCCTAGAAAGCCTACAGTCGCACTGGTCCGGAGGTTGGGATGCAAATGGCAGGAGTCTCAGACACCCAGGCGCCAGGCCTGCTGTACCGCCTAGTCATGACCTGGTGGGCTCCAGTGCCTGTGGGGAGCACCTTCAGTGGTCCCCCGCTGTGAGTGGCAACTCTCCTGCCCTCCCTGGAGGTGGAAATGATGGATGGGGACCTGGGAGGTGAACTTTATCAGCGACCAGGTGGATGGCAGCAACTCCCCCCGAGACCCCGCATCTGGGACCCTGCAATAGCCATGTCCTGGAGATGAGAGCTGCCTGTCCAGCTGGGCCCTCCTATGACGCCTGAGGGTGCAATCATCTAGCTGGGGAGCTCCACCAAGAAGGAATTGCAGGGCTACTCATACCCACGTGAAGACCTCCCTCATAGACGTCTCTCTCACTTTAATCAAGAGTCTCCTGCGAGAACTTACTTCCCTGGTCTATAGAGACCGATGCCAGAGGGAGATAGGCCTGGAATCAGACAGCGGACCTGGATCTTAGGGATACTTACCGAGTTGCGAACTCCTCCCCACCTGAGCACAGGGAGACCACTGGGTGAAAGATGAATTAACATCCCTACCTGCAGAATACACACCTCACTCTTCCATCATGGCGACCAGCAAGGGGAAAAAAAACACTTGGCCAAGGATCTACTTCTCAAAGTATCAAGCTCCAGTACTGAGACTTCAGCGCCCCCTCTCGAAACGCAAGTAGCTACTGATACTGGTGATACTGAGGCCCTGTGCACCCGCTCCTTCATAGAAATGTTTTTTGCTTCCCTCAGAGATGACTTACAAACCATGAAGAAGGAACTCGCTCAGGAACTCAGGGAAGTGAGAAAAGATGTGGATGCACTGGGAGACAGGGTAGACTCACAGGAGGTGCAGGGCATGACGATAGTGAGGAGATTGAACAACTCCAGCAAGAGGTGGTCCACCTTAGAGACTAGCACCTAGACCTCCAAGCACATGCAGCAGACTTAGAAAACCGCTCGCGATGAAATAACATACGCATCCAAGGGATCCCAAGCGGAACGGAGGGTCAAAACATCGCCTCGTTCATGGGAGATCTCTTTCGATCGATTCTGGGGGGTCCTTCTGAGTAGTAGATCAAATTAGACCGTAGCCATCATGTTGGCCCGGAGAGGCCTTCCCCGGCACCTCCTGCCGACATTCTCCCTTGCGTCTATGATTTCCAGCTAAAGGAACGCATCCTCCAAAAGATTAGAGACAGTCATCCAGTCCATTTTCAGGGACACCAACCCACTCTTTTTCCAGACCTTGCTGCCTTAATGCTGAAAAAAATGAGGGTACTTCGACCGATCATGACTCATCTCCACTCCATCGAAGTCCCTTACTCCTGGGGACACCCTTTTTGATTAATTTTCTGCTTGGATGGGAGGATCAATCAGATCCGCTTGGAGAAAGAGGCCTGTTAACTGTTGAATATCACCGATGATCCCTCAGAGAACCTTTCTCTGACTGCCGTCTCGGGCAGAGACCCAGGGACTCGTAAATGGAGGACAGTGGGCCACGCCTTGGCCCCGCTATGCCCAGACCCAGAGACAATTGCCTGAGAACGTAGGGTGGTCCTGGTCTCCCAGGAAGACGACACCGCCAGCCCAGCATCAATGGATCCTTGTTCCTCTACTAGGCCACCAGTTCCAAGGTGATCTTGGTTTCCTACGGCCCTTCAATAGCCCTTCTCCATAGTGGCGGCGGGCCCATGCAGGGCGGGGTGCGGGACGGGGTGTTGATGACCTCTTCTGCCCCTCTATCCTGGGTTTCACAACCCAGGACATTAATGATGTTTCTCGTATAATGTTATCAGTTTGATGTATTGAATTGGGTTTGTTGGGCCACCTCCCACTCCCGGCTCCCCTTAGATTGGACTCCTTGACAGCCTCATTGCAAAGGTGATCTACTCCCTAGCCCTTGGTACCCGCATTTCTCCCTCCCTTAAACAGCGAGCTCCAATAGATCCACTTAAAAATCCTTGTAATGGCCCAGGCTCTTAAAAGCATCACACTAAGGGGGATATTCACAAGAACGTGCGCTAAACATCTCCAGAAAATGTTAACGCAACTTTACACATCGCAGTCTATCGCGGGAAAACAACCCCGTGTTAACCCGGAATTCACAACACGGCGGTACCATGCGATAGTCCTCCGAAAACGCGGCCAATGTCTGCGAAACAACCACCGCGACGGAGTCAAAAACACAAACCACAACACCAAAAAACGTGCAATGAGCCCATTCGCGATGAGGAAATCAGCGATAAGCAGCGCCAGGCCTGCCATACACACACAGCAGGTGGGAAAATCACTACAAAAGGAGAAAAAACACACAAACACAAAATGACCAACACCGAAGCACCATGGAGGCAGCCGGAGCAGGCGCAGAGGACGAGCGGAACCCCACAAGCACCCCGGACGACCAGCCTGGGACCTCGGTGACAGGGAAGGGCAAGGACAAGCAGAAGAGGAAGACGAAGTTCAGTCCGCAGGAGAATAGGATCCTGGTCACAGAGGTGATAGAACACCATCAACAACTGTTCGTCGCCTCCAATGTGTCATTGGGCACCAAAAATGGATTATGGCGGTCCATCGTGGACAAGGTGAATGCCGTCGGAGAGCACAAGAGGTCAATGGACGAGGTCAAGAGGCGATGGATTGAGATCAAGCGCAAGACCAAGGAGAAACTCGCAGGCAACCAGAAGGCAGCAATGCAGACTGGAGGTGGGAGCCCAGCGAAACAGCTGGAGCTGGATGACATGGAGGAGCTGGTGTCGACAGTCATCAGTGTGGAGACTGTGGCCGGAGTCGGGGGACCGGACACTGCTCGATAGGACACAACACAACTGCAACAGGGTCAGTGACCACCAGGTACGGGGGGACGGGTGGAGATGGCCACAATGGCACACATGCACAATCAAGCAGAGCACAGTGCACACCCACAATGACTCTGGATCATGGCCCTGATCTACACACTGTCACAATGTACATTGCCATGCTGTCTGAATGTGAACAAGCACCATGCGGCCACATACATGTGGACACATTGTAACACAGCAGCTCCCCTTCACATTGCAGGGGCACCGTTATCGCCACCTGCAGAGCAGTCCCAGCCACTCTTCACTGATGACGAGGAGGACACCACCAGCATCGACACCCAAGCCCTCCAACACATCATTGAACTCATCCGCCAATCACCTCCAGGACCAGGGCAGCCCAGCTGCATCGAGGAGACCCCACCCACTCCACAAACCACCCAGCAGGAGGCACCCACAACCCCGGCTGTCTCCCAAGACCCCCTGAACAACACATGGCCTTCCAATGCCGTGTGTTGGAGGTCCAGAGGGAGATGGCTGAGCAGGTGCGGGTGGGGTTCGACCTCATGACTACCAAACTTGATGCCATCCATGGGTGTCTGAGTCCCATCATGGACCACCTCCAGTCCCTAACGGACACCCACATGCCGCTCCATGGTCTCCAACGAGCCCTGGCTGACATCGCTGGAGTCATGACTCGGAGACAAGAACACCTGTCCGCTCAGAGTGGCTCCAGCGATCTCAGCCGTGAGATGGCACACATGCGGAGGCTCATGGAGGACATGGTGCGGATGGAGGCGGAAAGGATGGCAGACACCGCTGCACATCAGCGAAATGTAGCTGGGATCTACCATGCTCTGCAAGTCCTCATCATCGCATTGCTGCCACAAGGCGTGGCGCAGATGAATGCTGCTGCCCCTACACCATCCACATCTCCGCCCCCTGGTGTGTCCGTGCCTCACAGTGCGGCAGACATTTCCACTCCGACACCTGATGTGTCACTGCCACACAGTGCGGCCGACAATCCACCTCCGGCCCCTGATGTGTCAGTGGCACACGGTGATGCAGCCGGAACTGCACCACCCACAGGTGGGGCAGGGCACACATCCGAGGACGTGGCTGGCTTTGGGATCAGAAGGAGGCACTAGCATTCATTTCCGCCACCTGGCCTGCTGCTCCTTGGTGCCGCTCATGGCCCCACGACCTTCCACTGACCCCCAATACACTCTGCGGCACTCACCTTGGACCGCGACATGGACTGCCACATCCTGTTTGGTGACCAATGACATGGCGACCAGACTGCGGACTGTACTCTTCCTCTTCCGCTGTACTTGTCATTCCCTGATGGACTCTGGCTGGCCCTCCATGGGCCCATATTGTGAAGTGGGGTTGGCATGGCCCTGTACTGCTCCAGCTGCAAAACTCCACTGGATGTGCATTAAACATTCAGAAACGTACTGCTGTGTCATGTCTTTCATCATTCAAGTATGAATGTGTGGATGAATGTCAGGTCAGTGATTCCCCCTAACGTCAATGATGCTCATCTAGTGGGATTCCAGTCACAGTGTGCTACGTTGCCGATTGCGTTCCGGGTGCCATAGACACTACAACAGGGACACACGCATTAGTCACTTCCTTGTCCGGACATGGACTGCACCACGGCCAGAGCCCCCGAGTCATTGTTGCAAGCCCTGCGATGGCCCGGCGTACGCCAGGCCAGACCACTCCGCTTACACTCCGAGGGGGGGGCCACATAACCACATGTCGCAGGTTTACACGCTAGTGGTCTGCAGGTCACTGATCTAGTTGTCAGCATGTCGCGGCCACTCCTTGAGGGCAGGTTTGCACATACACCACACCCATCCGGCGCAGGCGTCACAGGCCAAGTGACCCCGAGAATATAAGGGGCCGGCAACGTCACATTTCCTACTGCCGGAGGTGACTGGATGACGGACGTTCCACAGGGCTCAATCATGAAGGGCCCATGAGTTCTTGCGCTCAGGGTTAGTGGCACCCGAGGCCTTGTGGCCGTCACGGGCCTACCACCACGTGGCGCTGACTGGGGTTGCACAGGGTGAGTGGCACCCGAAGCCTTGCGGCCGTCACGGGCCTACCACCACTTGGCGCTGACTGGGGTTGCACAGGGTTAGTGGCCCTGAAATTGCTGAGCGGGTGTGCAGCCTGCGATGATGACGTGTGCAGTGATGTGGTCTTTGCCATTGATGCCTCAGGACTCAGCGCCATGTGTGGGACCTGCTGGGCCGCGGTGCGGGTCCGCATGATGTGGAGCATGCCATGGTGGCGGGACTGGGGCATGGAGCTTGCACGGGCACGTGGTGTGCCCACTGGTGGACACACCGTTGGCGGCAGGTGAGCAGTGGGGCCTGGGTGCGCAAGGGCGGACAGCCAGCGCTGGCCGGCGGGAGGGGGTAGGATGCGGCTGCATGTGTGCGCGGGGGCGGACAGGCGTTGTTGCCGAGTGCGGTGAGATGGACTCTGCCATGATTGACTCTTGGCTCGATTACAGATTGCAGACCTGGTGACTTGCAGTGTATACCGGCACTTGGTTGGAGACACACCGGTGGCAGCAGGTGAGCAGTGGTGCCTGGGTGTGCGGGGCGGCAGTGTCCCTCCTTCTCTCTCTCTCTCCCTCTCTTCATTTCTCTCTCTCCCTCGCCCTCTCTTCCTTTCTCTCTCTCCCTCTCTTCATTTTTCTCTCTCCTTCTCCCTCTCCCTCTCTTCATTTCTCTCTCTCCTTCTCCCTCTCCCTTTCTTTCTTTCTCTCTCTCTTTCTCTCTCTGCCTTTCTTTCCTTCTATCTTTCTCTGTGTCTCGCTCCTTTGATATGCGCATGACACACGTTCTGATTTTGTGCTTTATTTTCCAGGCTGTGACATCAAGATTGTCCCGGATGGACCCGACAGGAGTCTTCCGCATTGGTGTTTTGTGTTGTATTTCAATAACGTTTTTGGTTGTTACTTCAATGATGAGTGACTGTTTCTCGTTCTTCTGACCACACGTGTGTTTCTTCTTATCATTGTGCGACATCATGCGCTTTTTGTGGCTCTTGTGTCGTGCACGGTATGTGTTTGTCTGGCGGGGGGTCCAGGGGGAGCCTGGGAGTGGGGGCGGTGGGTATTGTGGCCCTCTTGGGTCTCCGAGCTGCATGATCATTGTATCCATGGCATCTGTGGGTCTTCCAATGTGGCTCTGTGCTGGGCTCCCTTTTGTACTGCAGGTAGTCGCCCTGCTTTACACCAGCAGAAGGCAGGTGTTAAATCCCGGCTGCTACCGTGGCTTATCGCCTGTTTTTGGTTCGCATCGCAGATCTGGCAGTTTGTTGTGAAAGTGGTGTTGTGGTGTTTTCATGTGTTTTTGCACGGGAACGCCTACTCTGCATCTCATTAGGGTTAATTGGTGGTGTCACCCAAGGAGATAAGTTTTGCGGAAGTTATCGCGGAAATACTGGCGATGTCTGCAGTTTGCACCCGCTTGTGAATGGGAAGTTAGATCTATCTCCACTTTTGATGCGTTAGGGTGGCGATAACTCGGCGATAAGTCCTTGTGAATATGCCCCTAAATGTGAAAGGGCTCAACAACCCAGTCAAAAGACGTTCCATCCTTTCCTACCTCGAGCACTCTGGAGCCCACATCTGCCTCCTCCAAGAAACCCATCTCCTCCCTGGAGATGCCCCTAGGCTTCACTCCAAGGCATTCCCTCACCAGCTCTTTTCCTCCAAGTCCACTAAATCTGCAGGGGTTGCCATCCTTGTCTCTTTTGCTTCCCTGGAAAGATTGGTTCTAAACAAGCAGAACTCAAGGGCAGACTACTGGCCTATTCTTTCCTACTAGGATCCCACACTCTTACAATAGGATCGGTCTATGTCTCAAATGAGGGTCAAGACTCAAGAGGGCTTCCTGAGAAGAGCAGTGACTGATCTCATTAGATTAACCGACCGGATGCTGCTGCTGGGGGGTGACTTGAACCTGGCCTTTGCTAATTCTCTAGATAGATCGACCCAACATCAAGGACAATCAGGGGCCCTCTCCAAGGAGAGGCTACAGACGCTAAAAAAGACGGGGTTAATAGACATTTGGAGAGCTTTACACCCCACGTCCCGAGAATACACCTTTTACTCCCACTTCCATAAAGCCTACGCGAGAATTGACTACTTTCTGGGCACCCAGAGCATCATATCCCACACCCAACAAGTAGACATACTGACCCGCACACTGTCGAACAACTCGTCAGTGACATTGGCCCTCTCCCTCCCCTTCACTCGCCCTCCACCACGATCCTGCCTCAGAGACACGCTACTGCATTGTCCTGAGGAGACACTACAAGACTTCCTTGCGACAAACGACACTCCCGAGACTTCCATAGCTATCCTTTGGGATACCCTGAAGGTGGTGATTAGAGGGGAATTTATTGCGATTGCCTCTTCAGATAATAAGATTTATAGAGACAAGAGGGATCTCCTGACAAAACAGGTACAGGAGTTAGAACACACACACCAACGGACTGGCCCCCTGTCCCATTGGATCTGGCAACAGCTCGAGGCCGCAGAAGCTCAATTATCTGGCCTAGATCTGGACAGGGCAGAGTATGCGGCACTGAGATTGCACCACGCCTTCTACATTGTGGGGACAGATGCGGGAGAGTACTGGCCAATAGGCTGAGAGCACAGAGACAAGCATCCGGGATCCCATCGGTAGTTACCCCGACAGGAGAGGAACAGACCAAAGACCAGCAGATTGCTGAAACATTTCGCCAATACTACGTGGGGCTCTACGAGGTGCAAGACCTCTTCCCAGATGCCCTGGCCCGCTATGTTTGACAAACAGCCACCACTAAATTAACACAAGACCAAGCCGAGTCTAGAATAGAGGAGGTGATATCTGCCATCTCAAAACAGAAATTGCTTAAATCCCCCGGCCCTGAGAGGTTCACCTCCCTTTTTTACAAGACCTTCTGCCCTATTCTGGCCCCTGTCCTCACTGGAGTCTACAATGCTATTGGAACCTCTTAATCACTTCCACCAACTATGCTGGAAGCTGCAGTGGTCGTAATACCCAAGCCAGGTAAGGACAAGTGCCAGTGGGTCTCTTATAGGCCAATCTCCCTCCTCAATGTAGACCTAAAACTCTTCTCTGGGATTCTGGTATCGCAACTATACGCTTAGCTTATATGTGGACGATGTGGTGACAAAGTTGGAATAGCCCCAGACTTCTCTTCTGGCCTTTATGGCCAAACTGGATCAATTTTTACAAGCGGCGGGCTTCAAGGTCAATATCCGCAATTCCCAAGTGCTCAACATATCCCTTAAGGGCCCCACACTGGCAGAACTGCAACACACTTATCCCATACAATGGACTCCATCCGCAGTACCTTACCTCGGGTTACAACTCACCGCAAACACACAACGCAAAGTATCACTGAACTACACCAAATTGCTCCACCAGATACAAATGGACTTATGCCTCCGGAGACCACACATACTGTCCTGGCTAGGTTGAGTAGCTGCGGTAATGATGACCATACTACCGAAGATATTATACCTCTTTCAAACCCATCCGCTGGAACCCCCTCCAGGGTCTCTACAGTCCCTGCAGTGTGAGGTGGACCATTTCATATTGGCAGGGAAGAGGCCTCTCTACACCGAGACTTGTGCTATAGATCCCCGAGGGAGGGAGGTCTTGGGGTGCCGAATTTACGAGAGTATTATTGGGCGGTACAGCTGAAGATGTTCGTGGAGTGGTCACACCCCTAATCTGAAAAGCACTGGCTTTTCATGGCTAGAGCGGTAGCGGGACAATCTCTGTGGAAGATCCCTTTCCTTCCCAAGTTGGCATGCCTCAAAAGTCTCTATTTGTTGCCAGTCACACAGACCCCTCTGGCGGCGTGGGACAGAGTGGCAGAGAAAAGAGCCTTAACAGCATTCCCCTCACTGCTAACACCCATAGAGGGTAACCCAGAATTGACACAGGGGCTTTTACTTTGTGGACCCAGGAGGGCCGTAGGTCTATTGGACACTTCTTCGATGAGTCTGGCCCTTTGACATTCGAGGACTTTCGCCTGCAACAGGAGCTCCCTGAACCTGAACGGTATTGGTTTCATCAGATCAGACACTGGGTGATGCATCCTGTGGTCCGATCTCACGCACAGCTTCTTCCTACTCCATTTGAGAGGTGGTTGTTATTTAAATCCTCAGAGGTCCGCCTCATATCTGAAATGTACGGCCTTCTCCGACCACCAATAGCAGCTAATAAAACCCCTGGGCCAGAGGAGATGGGAGACGGAACTGGGTCGCACACTCACGCAACGGGAATGGAAGGATATTTACTATAGGAAACTACATACTGCGCGCAATGTGGCAAGCATAGAGACGGCTACTAAAATGGCCACCTATTGGTGCCTCACACCCCCTAGACTCCACAGATGGATCCCTGATCGGGACCCCCTATGTTGGTGTGATTGCGGTTTGCCTGGTACATTGACACATTTGCTATGGTAATGTCCTAAAATTGCAGACTATTGGACACATGTGCTTGATGACATCGACGCTCACTTTGATACACAGCTCCCCGTTTCCCAGCCTACATTCTCCTAGATCTGCAAAACACTCTTACATTTTCTCTTAAATCATGTAGAGGTCGCCAGATAGGGCTGGCACTGGGAGCGGCTCTTCAGAATATCCTGGCTCACTGGGGGTCGGGACGCCTTCCTACCCATCTGGGGTTGCTACACCGCATACGGTACATTCTGGGTATGGAACGCATCTCTCTCTCTCTACAATCAAGGTGCCTCATTCCCAGATCTCTGGAAACCGTTTCTATCAATGCTTACTTCCAAATTCCAAGAACTCCCACGTCCTAAATACGTACGGCTTCTAAGACTCAAGGAGCTCCAACCGGCTGCACCTTAAGCTGCAGCTGTGGCTTACTCAAACTTATCTGATAGATAACAGGTGGGATGGGAGGATGGGAGGTGGGGGGAGGGTCCCTGGGGAAGGGGGGAGTTCTGGGGCTGTTTTGTTCTGTCTATTTTCCAGATGCCTTCCTACGATAAGTAGGGTCATGGATTTGTTTGTGCTTTTCCTCATGCCTTGTCTCTTTATTTCCTGAAATCAATGAAGAATTTTAAATATAAATTAAATATTAGATTTTTCTCAGAAGCTTGCCTGGAAGAAAGGGTTCATGTTTGAATTGCAAGCAATGTAATTTGTCCCATCTACTGGGAGTGTTTATATTTTTATTTTCACTTGCTTTCGATCACTCTCACTCAATATTTCAGAATCTGGCAATCTTGAAAGGATCATGTGATGTTTGCAAAATTTGCCACTTTGTTTTTACATTTTATAAGAGGTCCTTAGGAGAGGTATATTCTTTAGAATGAAAGCCCAAACCTATCATAAGGTGGTATGCTTCATTATAGGGTTTCTCCTCACATTGGTCAGGCATAAGTACCAATGTGGGCTACAATCCTGGCTAGGAAAGCTCTGTAAGCCCCATGTGTGTAAGTTAATATAATGAAGATTCCCTAGTGTGTGTTTGCATCACACACTATGATAGCTTTATTAAATTATCTTAGTCTCTGCCAGAGAGGTTTTTCTGTATTTTCTACTCATAGAGTCCTACTTGCTGTCACATGAGGCAGGGTGTACTCTGAGTTATTTCCTCTCATCTCACTATTAGGTAGTGAGCATTTTGTAAAAGGCCATACATTGTAGGCCAATGTTTTACCACAGTGCATGAGGACAAGGCTTTCTGAGTGCAGTCTGGCTGTAGGTCAGTGGGAGAGCTTGAAGGATGGCTTTGTTGTCCTTAAAGATGATTTTCATCAGGGGCATGGATGAGTTGGTGGATGATGGAACAGGAAGCCCAGAATAGAGAATGGTAGCTAGAAATGAAGAAGGTGGGGATCTGGGAAAAGGAATTTGTCTGGCTCACATTAGCTGTCCAGTCACAATCTGCAGCTGTGTATTCCCACTCTTTCCTAGCCACCCTCTGCCAGTTCCCACTGGCCATTCCCAGTCCTCCCTAAGTCCATAGCCTGAGCCTCTTCTTCATTCTGAATCATGACCTGTGCCCAATCAAATCTCCAGTGATTTATTTAACTCATTTATAAGGCGCACGAATCATCCCCAAGGGGATCTCTCGGCGCCCGAGAAGGCGGCAAATGAGGGAGGCGTATGAAAATCACTCGATTAGAATAGCCAGGTCTTGAGCAGCTTTTTAAATTGTGGAAAGTTTGGGCAGGCACGAAGATGTTCGGGGAGCTCGTTCCAATGTTTGGGGGCCAGATAAGAAAACGCACGACCCCCCATTTTAACCTTCCTTATTCTACTGCCACAGAGTAGGCTACGATTACTGGATCCAAGTTGTCGCCCAGGTAGGTAGCGTTCAATTTTATTAGTCAAATAGGATGGGCCCAGCCCATGCAGGGACTTAAAGACCAGGCAGAGTAGCTTAAAAATGGCACGTTTCCTCACCGGAAGCCAGTGTAAAAGGCGCAGGAGAGGGAGTGAGGGAGTTCGTGCTGGTTTGTTAAGGGCAAGACGGGCTGCGGTATTCTGCACTACCTGAAGCTTGGATAGCAGATCCTCCCTGATTTCTACCAACAAGGAATTGCCATAATCAAGGCGACTGATAAGGAGCGACTGGATAAGGGTCCTTCTCACGTTCAGAGGGATCCATGGAAAGATCCTTCTTAGTAATTGCATGGTCCCGTAACAGGTTCCTGCGAGAGTGTTTACCTGATCCTCCATTGAAAGCTTATTGTCTATTCTGACCCCTAAGTTCTTAGCCCAGCCCCTAGGGGCAGGTGCTTCTCCTAATTCTGTCGGCCACCAGTCCGCGCTCCACAGTTCTTCCGCCTTGCCAAACAACAGAATCTCCGTTTTAGAGGAGTTGAGTTGTAAAAAATGCTTCCTCATCCAACTGGCAATACTCGTCATACAGGACATAAATTTAGCCTTGGTTTCTGCGGGGTTGTTCTCAATGTGTACTATCAATTGCTTATCATCGGCATAGGAGATGGTTTCAAACCCATGATTTCTGATGATAGAGGCCAAGGGAGCGACATAAAGATTGAACAGCGTGGGGCTCAGTATAGAGCCCTGTGGAACCCCCTTGTCCACTACAGTTGTATGTGACACAAATGAGTCCAACTGAACACATTGTGTTCTATCGGACAAGTAACTCTGAATCCAGTTAAAAGCCGGGCCACTGACACCAATCTCTCGGAGCCTGTTCAACAAGATACGATGAGAGATGGTGTCAAAGGCCGCCGACAAGTCAAGCAAGACCAACATAGCTGGCGAGTCCTTGTCCAGTAACATCCTGAGCGGGTCCATAACCTCTAGTAGAGCGGCCTCGGTACTATAAGATGCACGAAAACCAGACTGAGACGGATCTAGTATTTTATTCTGTTCTAAATAACTAGAAAGATGTCTGTTAATTATTGTCTCCATGATTTTGGAACAACACGGGAGAAGAGAGATTGGCCTATAATTCTGTAGGTCCATAGGATCTGCTGAAGCCTTTTTAAGCAAAAGCTTAATACGCGCGGTCTTCCATTTACGTGGGAAAGTCGCCGTCGCTAAAGAGATGTTACATATCTCTGCAAGTGAGTCCGCTATGACTGAGGATAATTCAGACATGACCGCAGGTGGTACCGGGTCTAAAACAGACCCCGATTTCGCCTGGACTAGAAGGGCGCCTACCTGTTCACTAGTGATGATAGGGAAGCATTCTAACCTCGGGGAACAGGGATTTTCCTGGGGGAAGACTTCCTCATGAGCATCCTCTTCAGGCCCGAAGGAGTGATAAATTGTATCAATTTTATTAGTGAAGTGTCTTGCTAGGTTGTTACATAGTTCCTGCGTTGATGGCGGAAGAGGGATGTTTGCCCTAGGATTAGTAAATTCCTTCAGGATAACAAAGAGCTCGCGCGAGGAGTCCTTGGCTCCTATAATGCGAGAGCCTAGATAGGATCTCCTAGCTACATTACAACTGTTTAGGTAGGTTCTATGGGCCTCTCGGTAGCACCTTTCATCTTGCACAGATTTGGACTTCCTCCATTTCCTTTCTTTTGCCCTACACAGGGCCTTTTCCCTTCTAAGTGTGTCAGAATACCATGGTGCCGGGACTGCCCTAGTTTGTATCTTTACCAACTTCAGTGGTGCAACAGAGTCAAGAGCCTCAATAATAGAGCCCTCAAATATTTCTAAGGCCAGGTCACAGTCATTGCAATTATTGAAGTTTGGAGGGGTATAGACACTGCTAAACGCCGAGGATGTCACCTTTTTCCAGCCTCTGCGAAGATCTTTACGCGCTTGCGGAATACCACAAAAATTTGAGTGTGCCCAAGAAAAACTCAGAACCGAATGATCCGTCCAGCCAACCCTCTGAGGAGGTTCAACTGTTAATTCTGGGATATTCGAGAAAATGGTGTCCAATACATGGCCCGCCAGATGAGTTGGACTGTCAACTCTGGAGGAGAGGTCAAGAGATTCCATGGCTGCAAGCAGGCGGGCAGAGTCTGCATTCGCAAGTACCTCCAAATGATGGTTGAAGTCCCCTACAAGTAAGAACTTATCAGTTTGCAGCGTGAAAGGGGCCAGCCTCTCTAATAGTGCTGTACAAAAGTCTCTCTTGTTTCCTCCTGGTGGGTGATACACTAGGGCTCCCGTCCATTCAGTCTTAAGTCCTTGCTGTAATTTGAAGATCAGCAGCTCTAAGTTGGGGTTAGAGACAGAGTCAAGGGTCTTAATGTGATAAGGGGAGCGCGTGGCAATCGCCAGCCCTCCACCCCTCTTTCCAGATCTGTCTAAGCGCACAACCGAATAGTCCACTGGGAATGCTATTGCCGGTGTGGCATCGTTATTTAGCCATGTTTCGCTAAAAAGACAGATATCCGGCTTTGTGTCATCTAACAAATCCCAAATTTCGGCCACATGTCTTGGAATAGATCTAACATTGAGATAGAGCCCCTGAAAGGGTGCTGCCGAATCTCCTGCAAATTGCGTCAATGTCCTAGCAGACTCTCTTCCCCCTGGAAAGTTCCCCTTCGGGGTAGTGTGAGAGCTACCTGCCATATGTTCCATATATATTGTTGACCAGCTGCAATAAGGGCAACTCCAGTTTGAAAGGCTCTCCACTGATTGAGGTACATTTCTCCCCCCAGAACAGGATGCCACAGATCCCCATTGCAACAAACTCTCTCTCGAATGGCAAATCCTAAGTGTGGGACATATCTGCTGGTGACCGGGCAGCATTTCCTGGCAGCCGGCAGCGGATGGGCGCAGACGGGCTTGCCTTAGGCGCGCCTTCGGCGCGCCCGCTACGCGGTCGCAAGCGCGACGGTATTTATGCCCCCCGGTGAGTTGAAAGACTAGAGCGCTGACCGCTACCAATGGCGGCCCGCACTTCCAGCCGAAGAAGAAAAGCCGACTCTCTCCACGCAAACAATCAGCTGTCTGATTGCGGAGGACCGGAGAGCGGCAGGAAAGCTACAGCAATACTCGGTAGGACTTTAACTCTCCCTACCGTCCCCACAGTGCAAGACAGATAATTAAAATTAAGCTAAAAACATTCACATTCAAATTCAAAAATTCTAAAAACAGTTGGTTGCGAAGGCTACAAGTCTCTAAATGCAGATGCCTGCTTCTCTGATTTAAGCAAGAGAAGATTATAAGCTGTGTTCTGTTGTGTGAAAGGGGCATCTCTGTGGTGGCTTGTACCATTTCGAGATTGATGGGGCTGATCTCATGAGATGGGCCGCAACACTTGTAGAATGTCCTGCTCTCACAAGACCTGTGGCCATTTTGGTCACAGAGAGTTATTTAAACTGGAGCCCGGTTCATGGAACTTGCCTGTCTTCCAGAGGTCTTCAAGAGCAGAATCTCCATTTGGTGGTCCTGCTTTTGTGACTGGCAGACAATCAGAGTAGCATGGATCAAGTCACAACTTCCCAGGCTTTATCTACCTGGTTCCAACTTTGACTAGCTTTGGGTTCTGAATTTGAATTATAAGTGGCACATGGGTAGAAGATGCTTAAAATGTTGAAGCTCTGTGAATTAGGAGTAGATTGTTTGTTTTTTCCATGCCTCCATGCCAGTCCTTTATGAAGATACTCCAATAAAGGATACATTTTCATTCTTTCCGGTGTGTCGTGTGTCTTTTAATTGGCGAGGAGTGTGCTTCATGTCACTGACTTCTTCATCTACCAGCTGATTTTCAGAAGAGTGCAGGGAATCTCCTCCACAGGTGGAGTTCTTAACTCTTCCTGGATTGCTATTTTCCAATCCAGAAAGGTCGTGCGGTGGAACTCTGACATTGCTTTGGTTGCAGTTCAGAGGAAGCATGGAACAGGTTTTCAAACTCCTCATTGCATCGGCATCCACGCACGTACGTCATTCTCCCAGGCGCGGTCCTCACTGTACATGCCTGCCCTCAACGTCAACCCTGTGGTTATGTGTGGGAAGGGGCATGTTGCTAGCTGACATCCCTTCTGATCAGCGCTGTTGACCAGAACTAAAAAGTTACCCCCTATAAATCTGATACTAGGTCTGGGATAAGGGGGAAAAGGACCAACAAAACAAGAAACAAAAACCTACTTGACCTGTGTTTCTTCTTCAATGTCTAAATAGTACTGTGTGTTCTGACCAGGAAAACACTACACAATATACATGCTAAAACATTTGTTGGCCTACTTAGTACCATCGATAGATGCATAAATCTCAAATACCTAATGAATATACAATATTTGCCATGTTATAACATGAGCATCCGATGTATAGCACTTGCAGAAAAATGCAAGTTTGGAGTGGAAAGTGTGAATTATTTGGGGCATAGGTTGTCCGCACATGACGTAGAGCACAAGAAGAACCTAGTAAATACCATTTTGATGCCGGAAGGAAAGGATTAATTGTGATCTTTTAAAGATCTGATGGTATTCTATTCTCTGTTTATTCCAAGATGTGCTGAAACGATCCATACGTTATGTTCCATTCTTAAGAAGAGAAGAGATTTGTGTGGAGTGACATGTTTGAACATAAATTTCATGATATCAAAAGTAGTGTGACCAATGCCATTCCACTTAAACCCTTTGATACTTCAGATGCCAGTATTGTGGTTACTGACACCAGTCAGTGTGGTTTGGAGCAGTTTTGATGGAAAGGAGGCATGGTAGAGATAAGGTTGTGGATTTTGCTAGTCGTAGTGTTTGAGGTGCTGAGTCATCTTATTCAGTTGTGGATAATGAAGCGTTGGCCTATGGTGGGGTGTGGATCATTTCTGCCAGTATTTGTGGGGTTCTGAATTTGTTGTGCGTGTAGATCAGAAACCTTTGGTTGATATATTTACCAAAATGGGGGTGGGAAGATCAACACAGAGAATAGCAAAATGACAATGCAAACTGCAGAAATATGATTATCGGGTGGAATATTTAGATGTCAAGAGTATCATGGCCGATTGTCTTTCGAGATTTCCTTTGATGTGTGATCATGAGGATGACAAGTCAGTGAAGGAGGATACTAAGGGGCATATTAACAACGAGGCGATAAACAATTATCGCCGCTTTAGCGTCCGTTTTCGGACGAAAAGCGGCGATAATCTTATCGCCTAATCAGCAAGGTCACGCTATCGCGTGAATCCTTGCACTATCACCCTTTCCCCCAACGCCCATCTTTGCATCTCTAATGAGATGCAAAGTGGGCGTTACTGGGCGTACCCCGGATGGGCTACGTTGCAAATATCGCCGATGTGCACATCGCGATATTTACAAGGCAGCCCACAGGATTATAGCAGACGTTAAATTTTGGCGAAAACGGCCGTTTTCGCCAAAATCTAACGTCTGCTATAATCCTGACTTACCTATGTTAGACATAGGAGATGGATTCTGCTGATACGACCACAGGGTCGTATCAGCAAGGTTATCGCCGTTTTGAAGGGAACATCGCTGGAAAACCAGCGATGTTCCCTGCAAAAGGGCGATAACCTCGCTATCTCTGGAATCTTTATCGCCCTGGAGTAACGCGTTGTTAATAACGCGCTACCAGGGCGATAAATACCAGAGATAGGCGGCGATAATATAACTATCGCTAAGCACGGCCAGCGATAATTATCGCTGGCCGTTGTTAATATGCCCCTAAGGTGGTAATCAATGAAGTGTAGTGTAACTAAAGATTCAGGGGCATATTAGCAAGACCCACGTTAAAATTATCGCCGTTTAAAACGGCGATAATGGGCTTGCTAATATGCGTTATAGAATTCCAATAGAAGCCCAGGTTAGATCTAACCTGGGCTTCTATTGGAATTCTATAACGCATATTAGCAAGCCCATTATCGCCGTTTTAGCGGCAGTTTCCTGCCGCTAAAACGGCGATAATTTTAACGTGGGTCTTGCTAATATGCCCCTCAATTTTTTAATCTGATTGGTTAGAGGCTTTTAAACAGGATAGCGTTCTTAGTGTGGTGGCGGAATATGTCAAAAAGGGTTGGCCAAGAAATGACCTGTCAGATCCTGTGTTGGATGCTTATAGGTACATAGGTCCAGAACTCTCTGCTGTGAAAGAGGTTCTTCATAGGGCCGATGTTTTGGTTGTTCCAGAACCTCTAAAGCCAAAAATTGTGGATTTGGCAAATGAGGGCCCTGAGAAGATTGTTCGGAACGAGCTCTATTCCGATCAAGTTGGAGGATTATGAACTTTGAACTATGATTTATAATAAACTAAGGAATTACATTAATGTTGGTTTATTTACTTGCGTTAATGTTCTGTTTATGCATATAGCGACTGTGCTTATTCATATGACAATTGGGTGACTATTAATGTGTCACATCTGGATAGATGTCTTTAACTTGCGGAATTTTAGGATTTGTAATTTTAAATCAATAGGGTGCAGTTGTTATTTTCATAGAAGTTTTTTGTTTATATATAGAGGGAAGATATTTTGGGCTCTTAATTGGAAGTATCAAGGGCACATGGGTGGAGAATGATAAGAATGTTGTTTGCTCTGTGATGTAGGAGTAGATTGTGAATATTTGAAAGTTTTAAGTCACTTCCTGTTTGCCTGCTTTTCTGCCAGTCCTGTATGAAGATGCTCCAATAAACGATACGCTTTCATCCTTACTGGAGTGGGGTATGTCTTTTCAGTCCTTCTTTTGTGACTGTCAGAAAATCATAGTACCATGGATCCCGTAACAACTTCCTAGGCTTCATCCGCCTGGTGCCAACTTTGACCAGCCTTTTGTTCTCAGTTTATTTAAGTGAACAGACTGAACTGCTTGATGTGTTTTAGAATGGTAGGCATACTTATGAGGATGTTTATTATACAGTGAATATACTTCATACTCATACTAACCTTAATTAGAATGCCGGACTGCTCATGACTCTTCCCATGAAGAAGTCCGAGGATTTGCTTAGAAAAGAAGATTTGACAATTCAGTGGTACACTTATAACCACATTTAAGGAACAGAAAATAGCAGCATTGACCTATTCTGGTGTGTATACTCATGCTCTAGATCCAACTGCTTTTAACCCTGAAAACTCATCATCACCTACCTTAGTGGCAGAGAACAAATAGGAAGGTATTCCTATAAAGGGAAGTGATTGGTTATTGTGAATCTGGTATGATTGTTGCAGTTCAGAATGTATTTTACAAATCCTGCTTTTATCTGATAGTATATCCAGCCAATACAGTTCATCAGCCAGTGGCCTGAGGAAAGAATCCTTCCAATCTCTCTTTCCAGGTAACTCAAGATTCAACTACTGTGTCGGTATTTCTCTCTCTCTTTCTTGTCCCAGACCCCACTCAGCTATTTGTGTGCTTTAACTGCTGCTTTCCACTTGCAAAATTCAGGGAAGCTGGAGAGGGCATTGGGAATGTGCATCTCTACTGCAGGGTTCATCTAGGCACATAGGAGCCCGGTCACAAAGATAAACGTACTCATGTGCACATCTATCTCTGCAGCTACATGTAAATCTTCAGTTTTGTGCTATTCACCATTTCTGAGTGTAGAGTTTAGGTTTCGCTTCAGGGGAGGTGGCATTTAAGAATGAATTTACAGAGGGCAGATTAAGCTATGAAGCACGATGGCCACTCCCTAATTAACTCCTGCTGATGGGGCTGCTACTGGGGTGCATATGCAAAAATAAGAAATGATGGACAGAATGCTGAACAAAGTCAAACACTCACCCCCAGTACAGAGAATGTACGCCCAGACGTGGGTCCCTTGCTCACTTTGCCACTTTATTCAAGCTATCCTGGCTGATGAGGGCTGTTAGCCCGAAACCAGTCCCAGGATGCATGTTTCCGGTCCAGGGAAGACATGGCTTGGCAGTTCGGGCTGGACTGTTCCCATGAGGCACAGGGCCAAGACTGATTTGCATATAGCTGTGTCTGAACTGGGGTGGCGAAGTGAGCTAAAGAATGGTGATGGATTCAACCCAGATCTGTGACTGGGGGTGAGTGTCTGAAAAGTTTCAGCGCTCCGTCCATCATCTCCTTGTGTTTGAAGCATATTGATATCGTCATGATTTAACATACATCAAAACATTTAGTATCAAGAAGGTATCATATAGGACTCAACATCATGTCAATTCATCGACTGTGTCATGGCTGGTGATACAGAGAGAGGCACTATTGGTAGGGGATTGAGGGGCTGAGTTTGGAAGGTCTGGATCTAAAGTCATTAAATAATTTCAGAGGGGTTGCCAAACAGCTTTGGGTCTGGAGGAGGGGGTTGTAATGTGGCATTGACTTGAAATTTGCGACTCGCAAAATGGAATGCACAACAGTGTCTCAGACACTGTTTGCGATTCATAATGGGATCACTAAAGACCTACCTCATTAATACTAATAAGGTAGGCCACAATTTGCGACCCCTTAGGAATCTCACAAATGACAATGATGGTGGACTGCTGGGGACAGCAGACCACCATGTCTGTGTTTGCTTTTTAAATAAGGCAACTTTTTTGTTCAAACGCATCCCCTTTTCCTTAAAGGAAAACGGTTTGCGTTTGGAAGAAAAAATGAAAAGTTTTCTTTTCATTTTTTAAGGGCAGGCAGTGGTCCTTAGGACCACTGCCTGCACTCAAAAAATATTTTCACATACATTCACAAAGGGGAAGGGGTCCCTTCCTGTTTGCAACTGGCTTACCACCCACTTGAAGTAGGTGGTAACTGCAATTGTTTTACGACTGCATTTGCAGTCGGAAAACAATCGTACTTACCAATGCGACTTGCTATCAGGAAGGGACTCCCTTGGCACAGCCCTTCGTAATAGCGACTCACAAACACTATTTTGCGAGTCAGTAATAGGTTACCGACTCGCAAAATAGGGTTTGTACATACTACCACCCTTTTTAGTGGTTGCTAACAGGCCGATTTTATGTTTGCAACAGCTAAAAAGGGTCATACATCTGGCCTAGTATGTCATACTCCTGAGCAATGCTACAATAGTGGAATGGAATGCATTGCCACAATGAAGGGTGATCTCTCTCTTGGCCAGTATTAAAGCAATAGATCAGAATATGTGAAGATTCCTAGGGAGAGTTGGAACATTACCCAGGAGTGCCATGAGAGGGGAAGGATCAAAAGTCAGCAAATTCATATAAGATAAAACCTCGAAGACCGCTGTCCAATAAGTGGCGATAATGGGGCACGTCCATGTCATGTGTGCGAAGTCAGCA
This sequence comes from Calotriton arnoldi, assembly GCA_963921515.1. Taxonomy (NCBI): domain Eukaryota; kingdom Metazoa; phylum Chordata; class Amphibia; order Caudata; family Salamandridae; genus Calotriton; species Calotriton arnoldi. Next base: position 31,562 of record CAWUFW010018102.1, on the reverse strand, counting down.
TCTGGTGTTTTGCATTTAGGGCAGAGGGAGGATCTGGAGTGATCAATTTTGGCCAGGTTGGCAGGTGTAGTGCAAGTTCTATGCAGGAATCGGAAATGGAGTAATAAATGACGGTGATTGGGGATACCAATTTAGTGTGCATATAGCAGTAAGCCCAATCTCTGTCGGTGAGGGCATTGCCAAAATCTTGTTTCCAGTGTCGTTGGACCTTGCTGTCTTGGGTATGTTTAAGAGCCATGGTGGTGTGATAAAGCCTACAGACCAAATGTCTCCCATCGGGGTCTGTAATTAGTAATGTAAGGGGTGCAACATTTTCAGGTGCCAGTGGGTAAGAGGGGAATCAAGAGCGTATCATCCCAATCAGTCAGTGGAGTCTGAATTGATCCATATATGTGGCATCGGAGATGCTGGGGTCCATGACGAAGGATATTACATGACCGTCCATAAATAAAGCACCGAACGTGTGGAGATCATGTCTGGTCAGTGTGCGCAGAATTAGTTTTTCAAAGGTTAGAGGTAGCCAGGGATTTTGGAACAGTGGGAGTGCTGGGGTATAAAAAATGTTCAATCACAACCCCTTGCTAAGTTTTTGAAGCCCCAGCATGTTGTGGATAGGGTCTGTATGTCAGAGGGATCCAGTTTAAGGCCTTGTGATAATAAAGCAGTCAGAGGAGTGGGGTCCGCAAGGTCGCACTCAGGTTTTGCATATGGCAGACCGGCATCTAGGTTATACCAATGGTGGAAAAACTGAGACTGCGTGACTAGACAATAGATTTGAAAATAGGGGACAGCGAAGCCATCTCGTTCGTATAGGAGGACAAGGGTGTCCCAAGCGACCCGGGGTCTACGGCCGGCCCAGAACAGGCGAGTTAATAAACTGTGTAGGGAAGTAAAGAAGGAGACTGTCAAAGGTATATGTATACTTAAAAAGGTATCGAAAACGGGGGAGGACTATCATTTTCATAATGACAATCTGGTCAGCCCCAGTGGTAAAGGGAAGTTGTATTTAACGTTCAATTTCTTTGCTTAATTTAGTTATGGCAGGGCCGTATTTGAGGCCGAGCACTTGTTCTTTGTAGGACTATGCCAAAATATTTAGCGGAGTCTGTACACCATGTGAGAGGATAATCCCAGCACGGGGTCTAGCAATGTCAGAGAGAGGGAAAAGTTTGGACTTTGCCCAATTAATATATAGGCAGGAAAGACCACAAAAAAGGATAATGTCACGAATGAGATGGGTCAAAGTTTCTGAGGGGTTTTTGACATCTGCGTACATCGGTCAGAGGAGTGGGGTCCGCAAGGTCGCACTCAGGTTTTGCATATGGCAGACTGGCATCTAGGTTATACCAATGGTGGGAAAACTGAGACTGCATGACTAGACAATAGATTTGAAAATTGGGGACAGCGATGCCACCTTGTTCGTATAGGAGGACAAGGGTGTCCCAAGCGACCCGGGGTCTACGGCCGGCCCAGAGCAGGCGAGTTAATAAACTGCGTAGGGAAGTAAAGAAGGAGACTGTCAAAGGTATATGTATACTTACAAAAGGTATCGAAAATGGGGGAGGACTATCATATTTATAATGACAATCTGGCCAGCCTCATGGATAAGGGAAGTTGTATTTAAAGTTCATTTTGTTTGCTTAATTTAGTTATGGCAGGGCCGTATTTGAGACCGAGCACTTGTTCTTTGTAGGACTATGCCAAAATATTTACTGGAGTCTGTACGCCATGTGAGAGGATAATCCCAGCATTGGGGGGCTAGCAATGTCAGAGAGAGGGAAAAGTTTGGACTTTGCCCAATTAATATATAGGCCGGAAAGACCACAAAAAAGGATAATGTTACGAATGAGATGGGTCAAATTTTCTGAGGGGTTTTTGACATCTGCGTACATCGGTATGAGAAGTGGACCTAGCTTGAAATGAAGACCCCAGTGTAGGTGTCTCTCTTGTAGATGGCAAACCAAAGTGTCCATAGTAATAATGAACAATAAAGGTGAAAGAGGTCATCCCTGCAGAGTACCTCTAGTTATAGTAAAGGGGTTGGATAAAGAGCCATTGGCCCATATGCGGGCAGTAGGTGCAGAATATAAAAGGGAGATTAAAGCAATGAACAGTGCAGGAATAGCAAGTCTCTGTAGTGTAGCATAGAGAAAAGGCCACTCCAAAGAATCAAAGGCCTTCTCTGCATCAAAAAAGACAACCACAGAGGGTACATCTGGGGAGATTCTAGTCAAAACTGAGACAACAGTATGTAACTTAAACAAGGTGGATCTATGGGGTATAAGCCCAGTTTGGATAGAGAATATGATTGGTTCCAGCAAAAGTGAGAACCTATTATTCATTGCTTCGACCAAAACTTAATTGCCGAAGTTGAGTAGGGATAAGGGACTATAGGAGGTGCACAGAGCAGGGTTCTTGTTGGGTTTAAGAAGCAAGGAGATTGCTGCCTCTCTCATAGTGGGAGGAAGGGATCCTTTATCAAGAGCTTCAGTGTAGACCTCTAGAAGATGGGTATGAGGAGGATGCCTTTGAACGCTTTATAAAAAGTGCCTGTCAGGCCATTCCGGCCAGGAGATTTGGAGCCATCTAACGAGTCAATGTCTGTGTCAATTTCTTTGGTGGTGAAAGGTTCAGCCAAAAATTGGGCTTGTCCAGTAGTAAACCAGACCATAGCTATTTCTTCAAATAAGCCAGTCGTATCGTGTCCTCAGAATCAAGGCATGTGGTATATAAAGACTTACAGTAGGAGACAAGCTTTCAAATAATGTCTTCATTCACCGTGACCTGGGTGCCATTGTCCGGGCATAGTTTAGTGATGCTTCCCTGCCCCTGTGGAGGGCAGAGAAGACGAGCTAGTGTGCGGCCAGTGCACTCACCCTCACCATAACTGCAAGCTGCTACATATTTCCCAAGGTATGAGGACTCTCTCTCCGCAAGGTCTTGAAGCTCTGCTAAAAAAATGGTCATCTGTGTAAGTAGATAGGATTATAGTTGGGGGAGTTTGTCTTATCAAGGTTCACAAGTTCGACCTCCACTCGGGCCAGGTCGTTGCGTATGTACCGAAGGACTCCGGTGTGATTTGAGATGCAGACACCACAGATATAATCCTTGAAAGCATCCAACAACATGGCCCGGGTATCGACTGAGCCAGTATTCAGCCTAAAGTATTCAAGTATTGCCAGGAGGTTGAGGGGAAGGACCATCTGTGTTCCAAACCCCCTCTACATGGTAGTGTGAGAGTCAGTCTAATTGAGGCATGATCCAATACTAAGTGTGGCAGTATCTGTATAGCCTGTATCCATAGACTAGTGATTTTGAAGAGGTACTAATAGTCTAGCCGGATCCATACTGCGTGTGAGGCGGATTAGAAGGTATTCCCCAGAATGTTGGGTTGGTGCCTACACCAGGCATCTTTTAGGCAATGAGTGTTTATAATGTCAAGGAAGAAGCGCTATGAACGAGATTTGCCACTAGGGCAAAGACTGGATTTGTCCAGTAGGGGATTGACTGCTAAATTTAGATCACCTCCCAGTATTGTAATATCAGTATCAAAGCGGTCTAGAAGAGCCGATAGTTCATGAAAAAAGGAGAGATCTTCCACATTAGGGGCATACGCATTCATTAGTAAAACTCTTCTCCTCAGCAGTGTGCCTGTGACTAATATGTAACGACCCTGAATGTCAGTGATTGTAGTGTGGTGATGAAAAGGGAGGTTCCTTTGAATGAGTATGCAAACTCCACAGGAATAAGAGCTGTTATTGGCGAAGTATCTATGGGATCCCCATGATGCAGCAAAGGAGGGAGAGGGTTGAGGGGAGATATGCGTTTCTTGCAGAAAAGCAATTGTTATTCTGTGTTGGTTCAGATATGATATCACCTGCTTACCCTTGCGAGGGTTGTTGAGACTTCAGATATTCCAGGTGAGGAGAGATCTGTCGACTTGCTGTGTGGTACCGCACCCCACCACTCTGGAGAAAAAAATGACCATGCATGTCATGTTCCACACATGAAACCATTACTGGTCTCATCCAGCCTAGCAACAGAAGTAAACAAGAGGAACAAAAAACACAAACTAGATAAACCCATGTTGCCTGCCTCCCATCCACACAGGACAGTAAGGAAGCAGTGAATCCCAATAAATACAAAACTACAAACAGAAAACCCAACCTGAGATATGGAGTACTCCTTGGGGAGTGAGCGTCGCTACGGAGTCAATGCCCAATTTAAAACATACTCATTGAAATTAAGTCCAGTAGAAATACTGTTACATAACTGGGATATGCAACGGGGAAGTGAGGGATATAAAAGTAACACAGATAAGTCAACTGGGATTGAACAAGTCAGCCCTAGCTGATATGTTTGGGTTTGGCGAGGAGCGCCTCGGGGAAGCATGAGGTAAGGAAGGCTTTCCAGAGCCCAGCTGCTCACTGAAGGATATATTTTCAGCTAGGGAATCCCAAAAATTGGCGTTGTTGCCCACCATCACCCGGTGCCTGGCTGGGCACAGCATGCCGCATTTAAAGCCATGCCTTGGCGTCATTAAACGTCCGTCTGGCCTCCTGGGCGGCCAGTGTGAAGTCAGGGTAAATAGAGATCGTGGCATTCTGGTACTGTAACAGTGTCTGCTCATGGGCCAGACAAAGTATTGTGTCCTGGTCCCTGTAATTTAAAAGCCTTGCCACGATGGGACGAGGAGGTGTCCCAGGGGACGGGGAAGGGCCCAGAGACCTCTGATCTCTGTCGACAATGAATGTAGGGGAAAAATGAGTGTGACTGCAACATTGTATCATGCTATTAATTGGCCTATGTTTTTTTCCTCTTTGTTTGTGTGCTGCATTATGCAGCACCCATAGAAAGAGGAAAATGCCTCCATCGATTGTTTTTTGCAGTTTTCCTCCTAGAGAAGATTTTAAGTATTAAAATGACACCAAAGTCACAACAATCCATTAAGGGAAAACAGTCATACATTTGTAAAGCTTAATTGTGTAAATAGTGACAAAAAGGGGTAAGCACCAACCACTTTCAACTAGTTGCGCTTGACTGGCACAGTTTAAGGCCAAGCACGATGGAGCACAGGTTGGATACAGATACCAGGGGGCATATTAACAACACACAGCGAGAAATATCTCTGTGCGCGATTGGCGCTATTTTGTGTATCGCCGGCTATCGCTGGATTGAATCGCTGAGATAACGCGATATCATCAACGTTTATCTCCACAGCGATAACAAATCCAGCGATAGCGGCAAAATAAGGGGACATCGCTGGAAATCCAGCGATACAAATGCGGCGATAAGGGAATCCTTGGTAATAGGAAGATGTGGACTCAGCCTCAGAATCCACCTCCCTTTACAAATATAGCTAAGTCTGACATTTTGCAGACGTTAGGTTACGGCGATAACCGCGCTTAGCGCGGCTTTTATTTTCGCTATGGGTGTCCTGGGCCGGCTTGGTAATACGGAGAAGTGCAGTTAGGGACATTTTCTGTGTTATTTTGACACAACACGCCCACTTTGCATCTCATTAGAGATACAAAGCGAGGCGTCGGTAACAAGACTGCTAACATGCGCTAATGCATGTTAGCACTGCCTTGTTAATAGGGCGTAAACATTATCTCCGCTTTTTTGGCTTTTAAAGCCAAAAAAGCGGAGATAAGGCCCTTGATAATATGCCCCCAGGTTCGGCCCGATCAAACGTTTTACCTGCAGTTTTAGTCTCTGAAATGGAAGTCAGTCAGTCAAATATCTTTATTTCACTTCGTTCCCGGAGCATAAAATAATACATTTAAATACAGTCATAAATAGACATTTATAAAAGACAACAACAATCAGTGCATCATTAAATAGTTCATGGGTCTTACAACTTTTTTGCTAAAACCCAATAAAAAACATAAAAACACAAAATCCGTTAAAAACACTAGGGCCATCCTTAATATTCTCATGTGATTCATCATTTCAGTGTGACAGCTGACGTCTGCGTTTCAGGCAATACCAGAGGCAGGAAGGGACAGCCTAACACACCAATGGTCCACCCAGCTTTTGAATAAACCACAGGGCTGGTCTGCACTGCCTAAAATTGTACCTGCGCATAAGTGGGTCAATACATTTTTACCTCAGGGAGCAATAAAACTTACAAAAAACATAAGCTGCAAATTAGTCAGTACTGACATGCTGTCACATGGACAAAGATCGAGCTCCTGCGATGAGTAACAATCTGGAGGAAAGCCCAGTATTAACAGGAGGTAAATCAAGCAAGACCTAGTGGGAATAAAACGTGGCTGCAGGTTCTGAACTAATATCAAATAAGACTGCAAGCCGGGGCAAGAGGAAAGGACATTGTAGTGAATAACAGCATGTTTCTGTACATTAGCTTCTCTTCTTTTGAGAGCAGCCCTATGCCCCTAGCTACGAATACCTCCTTCAATCTCACCTTACTAACTGTCAAACAGGTGGTGGGATTATATCCTCCAAAGCACGCTTTACATATGATAACCAGGGAATCGCTAGGGCATGCTGTAAGTTTATACAATCCTCCACAATTCGTTGATTTAATACAACAGTTTCCTTCACCCATATCGAGTGCCAGAGCAATACTGGTGCTAACTTAATTATATCTGTAATATAAGGCACACCCAGCTCACTATGACATATTGTATTGGAACAGGATCAGACTCAGGCTAAAAGCTTCTTGATAAATGAACTCTGAATTTGCTGAATCTCACCCCCATCCACCATGCCCCAGACAGGCGCCCCATAGGTAGCTGTGGTAATGGATTTTGCTGCATAAATGCACAGCATCTTGGTGATGGGTTTCAACCCAAATTCGTATGTAAAGTTGATCATGGCTAGTATAGATTTTTCTAAAGTCAAAGCCCTGTTTACAACCATATTTCTCCACGAATACTTGGCATCGACTAAGATACCTAGATACGAAAAGGTGTCAGCCGCTTCCACTTTAAGGTTTCCAATATGAAATACAAGTTCCGATTTAAGCTGTTTCCCGCATAAGAAGAATGAACGATTTACTTTCATTCACCCGGAGGTCCAACTCCCTCACAAAGGATGTATAGTCTTCTATGAGCCCCTGCAGTGCTTGACTGGTTTGTGCTATGAGCACAGCATTGTCTGCATAGAGGAGTATAGGGAGGGGGTGTGATCTAATATGAAGAACATCCCTAGACCTCCCCACCAAAGCTGATTCCACTCTATTAGTATAGAGGGAAACAGAAATGGGGCTAAGACACACCCCTGCTTTACACCCCTCTCAAGTGCAGAGTGCAATCACCATCCTTGCCAAAGCACACGCAGACAGAAGCTCCCAAGTACATTTCTTTTATAAAACTGATAATGGGGCCTTCAATACCCATCTAAGCCATAATGGACCACAGTTTAGAATGAGAAACACAGTTGAACGCAGGAGTAAGGTCCATAAGGCCATATAAATGGCACCTTTCTTCACCACCACGCCCTTGCCTATCAACATGCTCAAGTTTAGGCACTGATCTATCGTGCCCCTACCCTTTCTAAAACGTACTGTGTGTCAGCCAGGATATTGTTTGACTCTGCCCACTCCTCCAACCTATGTAACAATAAGTGCCCCATTAATTTTGCAGTGGAGTCAAGCAACGAGATTGGCTTATAATTTCTGGTACTAGACTTGTCTCCCTTTTTATCCAACCATCAAAAGTGGAGCCCAGAGGTCCTGGTGCTCCAAGAAAACATCCACAGGTACCCCGTAGAGGCAGGGTGTCTTACGCTGCTGCATTCCCCTAGAGCCCTCTTTACCTCCTCTAAGTTAAAAATGAAGGGAGGTTCACCTTCTATCCAGTCTGCTTCCCCTATGTGCACCTCTAGAGAAGGACTTTTGGAATACTTAAAAAGCGGGTTATCCACCACCTTCCAGAATCTAGAGCTATCTTTTGCTAGGCTTACTTCCAGCAGGTCCTTCCAGGCCTTTTCCTTCAGGAATTTTAATCTAGCAGTTCTGGCACCTATATATGCTTCACGTATCCTCCTGACCAGAGCCTTGTCTCTTGGTTCCTCATGAAGCGCCACATGAAGGTTGGTCAATGCCCTTGAGCATGACGAGTTAAACCAGCGTGGAGCCAATTGCTTAACAGGTCGGTGATCTCATAGGAACTGTTGCTTGTGCAACAGGATGTCTGTAAAGGCAGAAATAACCTGTCCCAGTGGAAGCTCTGGGTTCAGGCATACAAGGACCTGTGGCTGTTTACAATTAAGGAATCCTGGGAAAAACGTGGGTTTGTCCACTGTGTCCCACTTTACTAGCTAGGACTGGCTTAGGGACCACAGTTCTATTGGTTTTAGATAGACTGTCCACCTTCATGGAGCAGGACAACAGAACGTGGTACTTAAACCCTGAGAAAGATACCTCAATCTCAGTAAACCACCCACAGATAGGCTCTGATGCACTAATATAGTCATTCGTGGTTCCTCCATCTGGGTCCCCAAAAATTCTAGTCAAACAGACTCTCTGGATATCTGCCTTATTTATTATTACCAGGTTCATTTTTACCAGTAGGCTATTCAAAGATTCACCATATTCATTATGTTCAAAGTGGACCAATGGGTCACCTTCAATATCCATTAGTCCACAAGCAGGATTTTCCAACCTCGGGCAGAAATGCACGTTGAAATTGCCGATCCAGATTATATTCAAAACTTTAGGGGGTTAAGATTGGATGGGCCTCAAAACAGGATCTAGCGAGCACACTACATGGACCATATTTCAAATGAAACAAGTATTGTAAAAATTAACAATTAACAAATCCCAATCTCTACACATCTCGCAAATCAAACAGTGGAAATAGGGGGAGGCACTGTGGAATTTATACACTTTTTCCAAACAGGTGTTGGCAATCAGAGTTAGAAGAATGCCTTTTGGTCTGCCCGCCCTAGAAGGAATGGCAGGGGGGGTGAAAAGAACGAAAGCCATGGAAAAAGCTAGGCTCTACCTCCCATGTTTCCGGTAAACATATCGCATCATGGTTATCAATTTCCCTCACCCACTCTGGATTATCCAATTTCCGCCTCAAACCCACTATGTTCCAAGATGTAAGTTTGATCGTCCCATCGTAGCCAGCCAGCCTACCATCGATTTGACTGGACTGTATCAATCCCTCCCCCTTATCTAAAGCTCCTTTGCTGCTGAACTCAGTCAATTACATGCATTCAGACCTGCCAGGGTTGGATATCCACTCCTTAGCAACACTTCTGTTCTACAGAGAAAATTTGGGGCAAAGAATATCGGTCTCACTGAGTCTACCGGGGAAACAGCAGACAGTCTGTGTCGGGATCGATAAAAAAACCCTAAGGGGAGGTCGAATATCTGGGAACCTCTTGAGGGAGAAGGGAGGTTACATAGAAGGCCAGCGACAATCCTCTGGTTGTCAAAATTCACTACAACACAATTTCCAGGTATCGTTTTACCAGATGGTCTTAGCCAATCGACTCTCTTAGCCATCAAAATATGATCACTTGGGCAGAAAACATCCCCTCTAAATGTCGTTAATCAGTGTGAGACTTTCCAGATTCACTGGTCCATAGCCTCTTTATGTGACGGCTTTAACCTAGGGACAATCACTAAAATCAGTACATAGGGACATGCTGCTGGGGGGAAATCTAAAATTTAAGCCTTCTTATCGCCAAATCTCACAGGGTGCCCCTTCACTTTGATGCCCAACCTACTAGCATTTACCCCCTTCCTCTCCATTCCTTCTTGCATAGAGGGATTAGTTGGCCCAAAGGGTATGGGGGGGTTATTAGAAACTGTGATAGGATGATTTTGAGGCAAAATATGATAGTTCAACTGCCGCTCAGATGAGACCCCCCTCCTTATCCAGAGGTGGTTCGTTGGTTGTGGACCCTCTAACCCTCTTGCCTTTGACCTCTGAGGCTGGCAATTATTATTTAAATCTAGCGTAATCTCAGAACCATTGACCCGCTGGATCACACTACTTGTTGGACATTGAGAATCTATGGTCTGTAAAGTGGGTGCCGCCACCTTAATGCTGACATCACGCTTAACCAATTAAGCTAAGCTCACCTCAATGTTGTCTAAATGATTTATTATCTATTGTAACAATAAGGTAAACAAATGTTCCATCCTGTGTCATACATCGTCCATATAGGAGGAGGCAGAGGGAATAGGTATGAGTTTCTTCTCCATGGTTGTCTTATTTACTTGCTTCCCCTTGGATTGCCACGCCCCCCTTCTTCTTCTCCTTATCAGGGGGCTCCATAATTAAGGAGGACTCGTCAGGGGGGGGGTTGAACCACACTTAAACATAAAGGGGAAGTAGATGGCCCCAGCTCTACCCACCCTCTTCTAGGTCCTCCATCAGTAGCGAGAATGAGAGGACTGTTGGACTGTGATAGAAAGCTGCTTACCTCTTCTAGGGAAAGACGCCTCTCTGTAAGTTCAATCTGCTTACTAAGAACATTCACTGAACATAGCATAAATGTATTTAATGTGGTTGTCACTGCATCCCGTGGATCCCTCGATACAATTTTCTTCTTTCCCATGACGCCAAGTGCAATGATATAAATACTATATCAAAAAACCCATGAGGGTGGCCCAGCCTCCTCTGGCCATAGACGGGTGCAGATGGGCTCGCCCTTGGCCCGGGCTTTGCCCGGGCACGTCCCGCACAGCGGAAGTGCTCCATGCTGTAAATAGAGTCTTAATCAGGACCAAGTGTTTGTAGCATGGGAATTGTGAGACACGCAGTCCCCAGTGGCGTCAGTATGTCCCACAGTGGCTCTCCCCGCAGGAATCAGTATTTATGGAGTCCTCCAACCACAGCGAGGAGAAACGGGCTCCTGAGTCTCACTCAGCTGGTCAGCAAACAGGCAGAAAAGTCTCAGCCCAACACAGCTGGTGATTACAGCCCTAAATGAAAGTCAAAAATCGAAACAAGTTTTGGCTGAAGAAGGCTCTCCATCATCCATGACAGCGGGACTAGGCCATTGCCTTTTGACAGGAAAACTCAGAGCAGCAGAAATTTGAATTTTATGCCCAGAGGAGGTCCAGTCCTCTTCTGTTCCTCCTCAAGTTCAGAAGGTATTCTGGGAAGGGTACCTTGAATGCAACATTTATGCATGGCACAAGCCTGTGGTTGAGGAATTTCCTGGCCAATCACAAACCAATGTGGTACAAGTTTCCAGGAGTGACCCTACCGACTTTTGCAGCATTTTCTGGGTACCCTAATACAAAAAACTCCATAGTGCCTCTCTTTGTTTAAACCCAAGATAGCAGAACCTTTCTTCCCTTGTGAAGAGCTCCTGTGCGCACCCTAGAGATGTGGCCAGGGTAATGAGCAACCCCTCCTCTGTGATCACTTAAAGTAGGTTCTGGGAACAGGCCCTCTCCCACTAGGATTGGTGCCTGACTGACAAGGGGGGGAGAGGGGGCAGGAGGTTTGGTCTCTAGAAGTCAATCAAGTCAATGGGTATGACCCAGATGGTCATTTTGCAAGACGAACAGAACACATCCCCACACCCAAGGCCTTTGTTCTGACCTGGGAGCAAATTCACAACTCATTCTGGGGGCTATTCAGCTGCCAGGTAACAGTGGAAGCTCAGGTAAATGGACCTCTAAAGGCTTTAGGAAGTGAAAGGGTAGCTTTCTAAAAGTACTTTTCTAAAATATCTTATTTCAACTTCAACAGTAAATTGAGATTGTAATATATATTTCAAAAATTTCCCTAGCTGCTTCATAGTTAGAGATAACATTAATAAATTATAATAATGTATCCCAATGCTTTCCTATGGAACAGCCATTCCTTCTGCAATAAAAAGTTCGATTAGGGCATTTTAACATCTAACCTTTACATTTTCCTACTTTTATATACCATACACCCCACCTTATGGGCTGGAAGGCCTAATTAGGGGTGACATACTCATATTTGAAAGGAGGAGTTAGGCCTGCTGTGAAAACAGGTTATTTAACATGTCAGATTTGCAGTTGTAAAAGTGCACAGGTAGGCTACAAATGGTAGACCTGCAATCTTGCTTAAATTATCACTGCCATGGGTGGCACAATGGGTGCTGCAGCCCTCGCCCTGAGTTATTCCATCAATCATCTCTGATCCTACTGACTGACTGCAAAGATATTATGTCACTGTGGTCATCATCATGTTGTTGTCCAACTCAGTCTGCAGTGTACCGAGTGAGTCCAGATTCCATATCCAAAAATGCAATGGATCGGCCTGCAGTAGAAGTACAATTTTGTTATTAAACAACAATAAGGGAAACATTGACTTGAGTTACTTTTAGAGTGTGTAGATAATAGTACAGAATGAATTCACTTCATGCACAACAAAACAACACAAACACCAATCACTCAGAGTCAGCGTCCAATGCATGCCATCATCATTGCCTGTTCCTTCTCATCTTAAGTTGGGGCAGTCTCTCTCGGCTCGGAAAGGAGGCTATAGTCGTCATCATGTTCCACTTCTTTTTGAGGGACTCGACAAGGCAACATTTTCTTGTACTATTATTCTACATCCAATCATCATTCATCATCTGTCTTGAGGGAAATGGATTTAGGGCGAGTCAGGACTGGAGGATGGAGGAGCAGGACTCGGAGGAGTGTACTTAAGTTGAATGCAGACAGCTGCACCAAGACGGTGGTGATGGATTTGTTGTGATTCGAAGTTTCGTGCCAGAAAGACAGACACACACAAATAAAAGTAAATAATGAAGTGGAACTTGACGCCGGATGCCCTGCTGCAGTACTTGTTGTGGGTTTGAGTAGCGGGCCTTTAATTGCCAGCCGTTCATTTTCAAAGTGACTGGCTACCTCAGCTATCCAACTTTTGTACCGGGCAACGTCCACTTCTGAAAAAGGAATTAATGTCTTACTGTTCAGTGCCGATTTGTACCGTGGATCCAGAATTGTGGCACAAATGTAATGTTGTTCTGACACAATTTTAGTTTGCACCCTTGTATTTTCAGCTAAGCGACAGGATAAGCTCTCCACCAACTCATATGCTTCTTTTTTTTCCTCCACACCTATGTATGCTTCAGACGCCTCCTTCAGCTGTTGCTGTAGCATGTGCAACAATGGGATAGCTTGGCCCATAGTACAGTCCTCCTTGCTGACTTCACGTGTGAAGACCTCGAAAGGTAGAAGCATCTCTGTCAGGCATTCATTTAACTAGGCACCATTGGTCCATCTGAAGGATCATGCCTTTCACAGTAGCATCCCCTCTTTGCATGACATATTCATTGATTGGTCTGTACTGCTCAAACAGACGGTCAAGCATGTAATAAGTTGAGTTCCAACGTGTTGCCACCTCCTGGATGAGTGCTTTGACTGGCATTCTATATTCACGTTGAATGATCCTCAGCTGCTTCCGGGCTTTAAAAGAATAGCTGAAATGTGTGCATATTCTTTGGCAGGTGGTCAGTAAGTTGTTGACTATAGCTTCTTTTTTCAGAAAGTCTTGAACAATAATGTTAATGCAGTGTGCCAAACACGGGTCCCTGAAATAGGCACCATCCTCCATGGCCTTAAGTACATTACTGCCATTATCCGTGGCAACAAAACCAATGTTAAGCCCTCTTGGGCGCAGCCATTCAAAGACCTTGCTGTTAAACTCTTCCAAAATGTTTGCAGCTGTATGAGATTTCTCCATGGTGAACATGGCTACAGTTGCATGTTTCCGAATAGCATTAAAAATCTCAGCAGTGTCAACAAGACCTGCTTCAGATATCTTTTCTCTAACCCCCACAAAAGAGATCAAGTGTGCAGTGATGCACATGTAATCAGTGGCTTGGCAACTGGTCCACATGTCTGTTGTCAGGTGGATATTGTGAACAGCACTCTGCTGCAAAGCTTGTCCAAGCAATTCCAGCACATCGTGATGTAATGCTGGAACAGCAACTCTGGTGAAATAGGACCGGCTGGGAACCTTCCATTTAGGGCAGATGGCTGACACAAATTCAGGGAAACCCACCCCTTCCACAAAAGAAAAAGGGAGAAGGTCCACCGTTAACATTTTAGCCAGCTTTGCATTGTACAAACGTGCCGTTGGGTGGTTGCGTTCGTACTGCCCCTCCCACCTAAGCATGCTGTCAATGGTAGGCTGGAATATTTTCCTTTGTGGTGCAGCTGTCTTCTTGAACCCAGTTAGGCTCAACGTCAACAACGCACTTTTTTTCATTGCAGTACTCTGTTGCCTTGGTGTCTCAGCCTGACTCTTACTACGGTGCCACTGAGATGTTGCTGAGGATGTGGGTGGTACCACTACACTGCTGGGGACAGGGCTAGAAATGTCTCCCTCTTGTTCACCTTTCACTGCGATCATATCTTCTTCATCCCCACCAACAGCAATGGGTGCAGTTTTACTTTTTTGTAACCGAAGTAGGTGAGCCTCCCACTGGATCATGTGGTGTTTTTTGAGATGACTTGTTTGGCCTCCGGTACCATAGTTTGTACCAAGCTTACCCCGACTAACAGCGTGTCGACAAATTGAGCATATAGCAACGTTCTCCTCCTTACTGCTAACAGAAAAGAAGACCCAAACTGGGGAGGTGAACTTTCTGGTGCTGCTGGAGGTGCCACTTTCAATGCCAGATGAACTGGAGGGTGGGCGTTGAATTTGACTTACAGTACCACTACCTACTGAGGTGGTGGTTGAGCTGGATGTAGGTCCCTGCCTGGCCTTAGCAAATGCAAATATGGTAGCTGGAGGTGGTGTTACCTGTCTTGGTGGTATCCGTGCTACATCCCTCGCAGCGATTTGGGATAAGGTAATAATGTTTGTCTCCATCTCCACTGGGCCGGGAGTGATGTTCATGATGACTGGGTCGTCATCATCATCCCCCTCGTCTACATCTACCTCCATAACTCTAAGGCTTTCTGGAACCTTCCTTTTCCCTAGCCTTGTGGCATGAATCACTCTCAGACTGAGCTGGTGGCTTCCAAGTGGCATCTAGATCATCAGAAACAGGGCTTGAAGAAGAAGTTGATGGACTAACCCTCCTTTTCCTTGCTGGGGATCTGGAAGACAATGGATCTTCTGAAAGAGTGGCTTTCTCCTCTTCGTCTGCAGAAAGCTCGATTTCCTGAACTGCCCCTACTTC
Source organism: Calotriton arnoldi (assembly GCA_963921515.1). Classification (NCBI taxonomy): domain Eukaryota; kingdom Metazoa; phylum Chordata; class Amphibia; order Caudata; family Salamandridae; genus Calotriton; species Calotriton arnoldi. The sequence continues at coordinate 16,454 of CAWUFW010018102.1, read as the reverse complement.
GGGAGGAACAACTACTATTGTGGGCTGTTGTTGCGGCTGTTGTTGCGGCTGTTGTTGCGACTGTTGTTGCGGCTGTTGCTCCGGCTGTTGTTCCGGCTGTTGTTGCCCACTTATCTGCTGAGTTTCCGCCTGCGTTGATTGGGTACTACTTTGCGATAATGACATTTCAACATCACTGCTCGTTACTAGACTGGCTACCTCTGCGACACTCCTGGGCTTGGGACTAGGTTGGTGGGGTGGGCCCGCTGATGCGGAGGTGCTGCTCCCAGCTTGGTCCCCAGACACCGCTGATGCAGGCATAATTTTTTGTTTCCCAAAAAACATATTGGCCGGCACACCAGTCTTGGTAAGTGGTAGTGCCACTTCCTTCTTCTGTTCCTTCTTCTCACTGGCAACTTTCTTGGTACTGGAGGACCTGGTACCTTTCTTTGAAGCCATCTTCTTCCTTCCGATGTCAGCAGGATGCAGGTGCACAAGTTGCAGAGATGTCTGTGGTCACACGTGACGTGGTGCGCAGCAGGACTTCTGTCTGGCAGTTATGACTAACCCTGGGCGTAGTTCGCGAAGTTGCGCTACGCGAAGCTACGTGAAGTGCACCTCGCACTACGCGAGCTACGCGTAGCTACGCGAACTGCGTAGTGCACTGTGCAAAATGCTGTTCGCACTGATTGCACAGTGCCGGATGCTTGTCCGCACTGTGCAATCATTGAAAATGGCATCTTGCACAGTGCGAGCTGTCTTTTACTGCCGCTCGACTAGATTTTTACTCGAGCGGCAGCTTTCTCAACGCGGACTGGTAGTTTCTCATCGCGAGCGGTCGCAAGCATGCGCAACCACTCGCAATGAGAAACCTGACCTCCCGCGTTGAGAATCTCGCCAGGAGGTTTTTTCCACGCTGGCGATCGGCAACTTGATGTTGCTGATCGCGAACGAGGAAAAAGTCTCGCCGGGATGTCATTTTGCTTGCTCGCGGTCGCCAACTTGAGCGTTGAGGACCGCGAGCAAGCAAAAATGACCGCTACGCTACGCGTGTTTGCACTGTGCTACGTGCAATTCGCGTAGTGCGAAGTAGCGCAAACTTCGCAAACTACGCGAGCGTAGCGTAGTGCTTTGCCCAGGCTTAGTTATGACACCTCCTCCTCTGTCTTTTTGTGCACCTAAAAGCAAAGAAGCCAGGAGAAGAACATCAGTAAAATGTTGCATTTGTTGTTGTGGTTCAATTACTACTAGTACAAAAAAACAAATATAATATATAACTTAGTGTGTGGTGGACGATCACACTTGTTAGTGTTATATTATTAATTTTTTTTAACTCAGTTTAAGTTATAAAAAAAAACATAACAGTGTAGTTATTTGTGAGACTTTGACAACAAGGGCTTTCATGGTATACTGTGTACACTCAGGAAGGATAGGAAAGAAGAAGAACAAAAACAAAAATACAAATGTAATGGAAGTGGAACCTGTTTTGCATTAATTTGCTCATCACGTCATTCAGGGAGCTGCAGCAGGCAAAGGGGATGGATGGAAGCAGTAAGCCAAGAGGAACATAGGAAAGACATGCAGGCATATATGGCAAAAGCAGCACACTTATAACTACCACCAGAAATGGCCACCAGCCACATGGACACTCACAGTCACAAGCAACAAGCAGGAGGCCTGGAAAACAATTAACTGAAACAGGCCTATAATAGCCAGGCAAATGAGGCATGCTAAACAACACAGCTTTAATGCAATAAAATGCAAAAACGAAAATCCACAGGGCTAAACAAGGTGTGCAAGTTACACAACAAACACACCACACACAACAAAGGCATTTATTTAACACACACCAAAAAAGTGAAATACCCCACCAAAAACACATTTTGCAATTCAATCCAATGCCATCCATGCCCTAAATGATGTTTAAATTCAACAGAACACACAGAAACAGTTGTTTCATGCACCCATGACTACCTCTGAACCTACTGGATGAAAGGCCTGTTGGCAGACTAGGCCACAAGCTTGCAGGCCTATGGCAAAAGCACACTGCCTGGCTTCAAAATGGCCACCAGACACATGGCCAGGCCCACAACAACAACAAGAAAGCGAAGACAGACAATGCAGGCCTATGGCAAAAGCACACTGCCTGGCTTCAAAATGGCCACCAGCCACATGGCCAGGCCCACAACAACAAGAAGCCTAGGCCAAAAAGGAACAAAGGAAACACATGAAGGCCTATATGGCAAAAGCAGCACACTTATAACTACCACCACAAAATGGCCACCAGCCACATGGCCATGCCCACAACGAGAAAGCGAAGACAGACAATGCAGGCCTATGGCAAAAGCACACTGCCTGGCTTCAAAATGGCCGCCAGCCACATGGCCAGGCCCACAACAACAAGAATCCTAGGCCAAAAAGGAACAAAGGAAACACATCCAGGCCTATATGGCAAAAACAGCACACTTATAACACCACCACAAAATGGCCACCCACCACATGGACACTCACAGTCACAAGCAACAAGCAGGAGGCCTGGAAAACAATGAACTGAAACAGGCATATAATAGCCAGGCAATGGAGGCATGCTAAACAACACAGCTTTAATGCAATAAAATGCAAAAACGAAAATCCACAGGGCTTAACAAGGTGTGCAAGTTACACAACAAACACACCACACACAACAAAGGCATTTATTTAACACACACCAAAAAGTGAAATACCCCACCAAAAACACATTTTGCAATTCAATCCAATGTCATCCATGACCTAAATGATGTTTAAATTCATCAGAACACACAGAAACAGTTGTTTCATGCACCCATGACTAGCTCTGGGCCTACTGGCTACTCACAATAATTTTTTTTTTAAATGATGAAAAGTACCAAAATTGTAGTTGCAGCAACTGCAATGCCCCAATCAAACAAACAACACCAACTTACTTGTAAAATCTCAAATCCAAAAGTCCTCAAATCCAATGATATATGATGCAGCAGACACAAAGAGTGATCCGTCCAGCTCCAAATCCAAATGAAAGTGAACAGGACATGGACAAAGCCCTGGGAGGAGCCTGCTGGACAGGAACAGGAAGTTGGAGACTCTGGGGCACTTCCTTCCTCTCCCAAAAAAAAGTTTTTTAAAAAAAGGACTCCTTGCACCAAAAAGTACAGCCAAATGTCAATCTGAGGAGTTTTTTTCATCCAAATCATCATTTTCGAGAAGGTGTTATGCTTCTCCAGATATTATTCTCCTCCAGATTGCAAATTTTGCGTGTTCGGCATCGCGAGCTTCACCAAACGTCCGCCGGATGTCCGATGGCGCGTCCGATTGACGTGTTCGCGATCGCACACTCTTGCGGTGTCCGATGGCGCGTCCGAATGACGCGTTCACGATCGCACACTCTCGCGGGATCGCGCGGCCGACTACCAAAATCTCGTGGCGTACACGAACGGATAGGAAAACTAATCGGCGAACGCAGGGATCCCGGTAAGTCACTACCGCGTGTGCGAAAACGCATTTTTAAAGCGCGAACAAGGAAATAATTCCGCTACGCCGTGGATCGCGGAATTTTAGGCAATTCCGCGTTCTCCACGGAATGCGGAATTGCCAGAATTCCGCAAATTCCGCGAGAGGAGCGGAATTTACCGCCCAGGGTTAATTTATTAGTGCCAGTAACAGTGCTTTTAATTCTGCCAACTGAGCCGTGCAATCTCCGAGAGACTGCGTTTTTATACAGCCTGGATGGAACTTGTCATCCTGCATCCTACCTTTTACAATAGCGCATGCTACACTGTATTGTTGCTTACTCCCTATGGCCGGTTGAGCAGATCCATCGGTGTAAATAATGTATTCATACCGATCTAGAGGCATAATTTTATTTGGTAGAGGATATTCTTGTTCATATTGCAGGAATGCTTGTGTTTTTAGATTTGGGTCATATCTTTATTCTACATCTGTTGCAGTGAGAGAATTAGCCCATTGTATCCATCTTGGATGTAATGCTTTCGCATTTGGGACACTTGCTTTTGTGGCAGCCTCTAAGGCCGGTACCGGGGTCACGACAATTATTCGTTTCACTTGAGCTAGTGCTCTTTCTCTCACTACAGCAGTCTGTACTGCTGTCAGAATTTTTTCTGTAGGAGCAAAACGCTTTTCAGCGTTAGTGTACAAATGCGATTTATATGCAATTGGTACTGTTTCGCCTTCATTGAAGGTTAAGTAGGTGTACCCTGATTGACCTGCAACTACGTGGATCACCAGGTTGTGTACATTTACACGTGTTTGTAAGTGTTTTGATGATATAATATCAGTTTGTAGGGAACGTAGTATATTTGTGTGTTCTTGTGTCCATTGCCTGACTGAAAAGTCTGGTCTTATGAGGGCGTAAAAAGGTTTTACTCTCTCTGCGTAATCCAAAATGTATGTTCTGCCAACATTCAGGAATCCCAGTATGGACTGTAAATTTTTTTATGATTTCGGAGGTTGGAGCAATGCGCAGTCTTCTAAAAAGTGGGCTGCCAGGCTCTTGCCTTTACTTGAAAGCTCATATCCAAGAAATAGGACATTGAGGTGGGCTATCTTTGATTTTTTAAAGTTAAATTTGTAGCCCTCAGAGGCAAAACCCAAAGTAATGGTGCTCACCCTGGTCAAGTGTTCATCCAAGTCATCATCCGTTAGATAAATATCATCTACATAAGATAATGCTTTTTCAACCAAATTCTGTAGTAACTCTGTTACCCTTCTTGAGAATAGCCCCGGGCTATTCTTATACCCCTGGGGGAATCAACAAAATTGCTGCTGGGAACCTAGCGCTGAGAAGGTGTCAAATACCTGCTTTCAGGCGCTATGTTTTGGCAGAAAAATCCATTTGAGATATCCAGTGTTGTTTTGTATTTTTTCCGCACAATGTTATTTATTAGTGCGGCATTGTGTGCATTCTGGGATGCAAATGTTTTTGTGCATGAGTTTAAGTGTCTATAATCTAAAACTAGACGATATGAATTGTCGGGTTTCATAACGGGAAATAAAGGATTATTCATTGATGAGGTGCAGGGTTCAATTACACCTCGGTATTCAAGTTGATCTAAGATCTCCCTGACCTGTTTTTTAGCTTCCTGTTTTATGGGATACTGTCTTTGTGGAGTTGGGTTTGTTTTTATTGGAATAACGTGGTGGGCAGACTTCTCATCCCACCCAACGTGGTTGCAGTATAACGCTGGAGCAAGGGCTACCGCCCACTCCTGTGCATATGTATGTCTTAGGTGTGCAGGGACTAGGTCGGAGAAAGCTGGAAAAATTACAGTTTCCCCCTTTGGGCATTCCATAACAATAGAAGGCGGCCAATCTCTTTCTGCTAATAGGATGTGTAGCCAGAAGTCAGGTTCTCCCAAAAGAGACCTCTAACTTGTCTGGGCTTATCCCCGTCCATTTGGAGTGTTATTTCATGTAACCTGTGTGGGACACTCACCCTAGTATTGGGTGTTTCCACCGTGATATACTCACTCAACTCCGCTGCCACCAGAAATTCCATCAGGTTCCGGCGAGCTATTGTTACATCTGCCGCTCTGTCTAGCATCGTCAGAGCCCATTCCCCGTTCAGTAGTTGAGTCCTCAGAATTCTGGGCATGTCTAACTTTGAGGCCTGCTACCTTCTTCTTTTTAAATTGAGGTTTTGCTTTAGGTTTTTCTTCTTTCTTTGAAGCGTAGTCTGAAGTGCGTTGCTTGTCTCTGGACTTTGTACGCTCTTCTTGTCTTTGTTCTGACCGTCCTTCCCTCTCTGAGTTTTTTGATGAACCCTGAAAGGAACGAGAGGAACGAGTATTAGTATCCTGATACCTATCAGATTTTTTAATTTTATCTCTATTTCTAAGATTATATCTCCTTTCTGGGGGCTCCTGCTGAGGAGATCTTCCACTGGAGTGAGATCTGTTCTTTTGTTGTTTATTATTGTCCCATTTCTTCTTTGAATAAACTGGTGTTTGCTTTGCCTGTTCTTTATCTCAACTCCCCACTAGTTGGGTTTTACAGATCTAGCTCCCAGACTGTCTCTACCTAACTTTGCATAAGCAGTTTCAATTATTTTAGGTAGTTCTGTCTCCTGTTGTAATGGAGTGAACTCTCTCAGACATTGGCGTATTGCCACTGATGCTGCTTCCCCTTTAATGTTAGCCAATATTATCGCAGATACCTGGGCAAAGTTGTTTAATAACTTCATCCCTAAGTTTAGAGCAGGCTCTTCTCCATACTCGTTCTGCATTTGTCTTAATACATCCGGTATTACCGCTAAAGATGGGATACCATGTGTCCTGGTATATATTGCAGCGAAGACTGTACCCCAAGAAGTACAATCCTCTATTGAGGGAGCTATCCCCATTGGCAAGCAAATAGTAAGTATTCTATGCTTTTCCTTAGGACCAGTGTGTGGAAACACCGCCTCCAGCTGTGTAATTTTTTGTGCTATCCAGAAGGGCATTTGTTCACGTTTTGTGGGCATTTTACCCATCACTGCATGCAGTGTCTGTGGTGTCATTTTTGTTGTAGGAGTTTGGACTGGTCTTGGTTGTGAGGCCGGTGTGGGCTGTAGTGTGATTGTTCTCAGCACAAACTGTGTCATGTTTCTGTAAAGTCTTATTAATTATTTATGCTGTACAAGTAAGTCTCCTCAATGTCAGGATGTGGAGTGTATGCCGCTAAAACTGGCCACGTTGCTCCGTCTCTTCTGAGCGGACCGAGACTTACTCTATTTCTTGCATGGGGGAGGGCGCCTTTAAACCAGTAGAGGTGTTCTTCATAAGTGAGCGGAATTTCAATGTCCTCATATGGACTATATTCATTTGGTATTTCATCTTCTACATAGTAGTGAAATGTTTTGATTTGTGCATTTGCCTGCGGGAATTTAATTCATGAAAAGAATACCTCTGTTCTATGTGATTTGTGTGCCTCAATCATGAAAGTCACTTGCCCACCCCTAATTGCAACACCATATGCTACTAGTTTTAGGGTGACGGAATTTCTAACATTTTCTGCAATGCATATTGCATCTGCATCGTCTTCTTCGGCTGAGAAGTTTAGTTCTCCTGTCGGGTCTCCGTGTACCAACATTGTTTTTAGTAAGAAGAGCTTTTCAAGGGTACTGAGATAAGGTGTTTATGCGCAATTAGGAACAATCTATCCTTCAAGCTTGATTAGACCAACAGCCAATACATAGGAATTTTCCTACTCAGCTGCAGCGGATTTAGTTACCTCACACTCCAGACGTCTCTGGGGAATGTGAGTAGGGGTCTCTGAGAATAGCATGACTGAACTACTCAGATTTGACTGTTAAATAAGTGCCAATACCAACGTTGGCGGCGCCATGTCGTGTAGTTCCTATAAGACCTATATAGGATCTGCGCGTTTAGACAACATACACTGCGGGACTGGTGTCCAGACTGCTTCCAGACACCCCCACTGGGTATGTTGGCTTGCGTACCAGCTAGCTCGCAATGCCACTATAACCTCCTCTTACCAAGGAGAGAATAGTTCTTGGCAACTATCGAACAGTTGCCAGGGACATACGTCGGCGCTGGTTTTGTTAGATCTCAGCGCCGCATTCGACACGGTCTCTCATCAGATTTTGTTACGTAGGTTACAAGAAGCAGGTGTGGTGGGCTCAGCTTTGACCTGGTGTGCTTCCTTTCTTTCAAATAGGACCTTTCAGGTTATAGCCCCCTCGTTCGGCTCTACGTCTCATGCCAATAAGCAAGGGGTCCCGCAAGGCTCTGTATTGAGCCCTTTGTTTTTCAATCTCTACGTTCAACCCCTGGCAGCCCTGGCTCGGAGCAGAGGGCTCACCATCGTATCATATGCTGATGACTTACAGCTAGTGGTAGCCCTGTCCGACAGCTCTGGGAGTGCAGCACTTAAGTTTCGGGAAGATCTCACGGCTGTTACAGAGTGGATGACTGACAATTGTCTCCAATTGAACTCCAGCAAGTCAGAGGTCCTGCTGGTGGGCAACCATCAAGAGCTATGGGGGGACGGGTGGTGGCCAGCCATATTGGGTTGTGCACCTATTCCTAAGCAGGTAGTGAAAGATCTTGGAGTCTGGGTAGATTCTGGTCTCAGTTTTCAGCACCAAACCAAAAAAGTTGCGGGGACCTGTTTTGGCATACTTTGGGGGCTTAAACCGCTGCTCGGGTTCTTTGACCCACCAGTCAGGCAAATGATCATCCAGGCCTCCATCCTATCAAGACTGGACTATGCCAATGCACTGTATCTAGGGGTGAATAAGATCGAAACCCTGAGACTTCAGCAAGTCCAAAACACGGCGGCTAGAACCCCGCTGGGCCTCCCCAGAACCTGCCCCACCTCTATGGCTATCCGTCGGCTGCACTGGCTTCCTGTTGCCAACCAAGTGGAATTTAAGGTCCTCTGTACAGCATTTAAAATCCTTAAACTCTCCTCTCCGGCCATCCTGACCAATCTGCTGTCACCTTAACACCCTACGCGCCAGCTCCGCTCTACTGGACAACATCTGGTGACGGTGCCTCGTATGAGGAGGGTACGGTCGGGCGGACGCTCTTTCCGTCTTCTGGATGCCAAGCTCTGGAATTCCCTACCATACTCCATTCACGCCATGGAGAATTACTTGGCCTTCCGTAAAGCCATTAAAACCCATCTCTTCCCTGTAGCCTAATGTTCTCTCTGACTTCTATGTTCTGCTTCAGCGCTGGGACGCCTCTTTGCTGGGGCAGCTGTGCGCTATACAAGACATATTAACATAACATAACATAACATAACATGACAACCCTGATCACTCAGGACCGTGGAAACAGTAACTCACTTTTAGCTCAGGCACTCGTGCTCACGTTTTCTCAGTGAGACACACAGAATAAACGATTGGGACGTTTTCAATAAGTATTTATTGAACAGTCGTTATTCTAGTGTAGAATAAGTGTACTGAAATCACCAGTAGACAGTAGCATATATAAATGAGTAACAGCACTAAGAAAGTAACAGATGGTAGGTTTCTACCATTTTGCTAAAATCATAACCGCAGGTAAGTATATAAAATACATGGCAGTAAAATGCGTACTCCTACGATGCGACCCTAACTAGATGTACCTAAGTGTACCTAGCATGTGAGTAGGTGTAAAGCCAAGAATCCCTCTAGGATAAAGCCAACCCCATTACCTGATGTTAGACTGCAGGACCCCGTTCTGGTCTCGAGTTGGACACCCCACAAGGGATGTTCAGACCACTGCGAGATGGAGTGTCTGCATGCAGGAACCTCAGCGCCTCGCGTCAGTGTGTAGGCATGGAAGTCGTGATCTCCTCTGACTATCTCAGCAAGATGTGGTGTTTATATACCCTAAGGTATCCCCAGGGGTTCTAACTTACTGTGCCAGTGTAGGACTAAGGATGACGTTGTGAATGAACTTTATACACAGTTATTATGCAGGAGATGATGGTCCTGCTGTGATTCCAAGAAACTAAGAATCCTCATGCATAATTTATGAGGCCAGTGTCCAGGGAAAAACCCTACGTACTTATGTGTAGTATTGTAACTGGGTAAAAGGTCAGTCCTCCAAATCCATTATGTATGTAGTATAGGAGAGAATGTAGGTGAAGGGTTATGATGATACCTAGACCTATATCGGGGTACCTATATGAAATATAACAGTCTGGCTGCTGCCAGCTTTCCTGACCTCTGCCGCCATAACTGGGCTGGAACCCTCTGGGTTTCCACAGGGGAGTCTCTTTCAAGACTGTTGCCATTTGCATGCTTGCGGCCAATGCGGCTTGTATAGGCGTGGTTTTGCTCAGTTTGTGGGGGCCCGGCTTAGTGAATTTTTCCAGGCTACCACCTGGTTTTGGAACTTCTTAGTAAGCCACTGTGTGGGGGGTGCGTGTAATGGCCAGCCCCCTCCGGCTCTGGGACTCTCCCCATGTGGCTAGTGGGGGCACTTTGTTGGGGTGATGTATCATTTGCTGGGAGTGCTCAGTTCCCTCCAAAGCAGTGGTGTAACAAAATTTAAGGGGCCCCCCTGCAAGGTGCAGAGGGGGGCCCCCTCCCCAGCCCACATCCTACTACTTTTGCTGAGGGGGACCCCCTGGAACTTGAGGTTCGCCGCACCGCTGGGGCTGTGGGGGCTTATGTTATGCTACTGCTCCAATGATCACTCGCTTGGGCATCGCATTCGGCAGTAGGCAGGGGGCTTTGGGTGCAGGGGACACACCACATAGTGCCAGGCAACCTTGTTGGCACCACTTCCTCACTAGATGAGTTGCCAGAGTGGTGACAGAGGCTGAGCTTGGTAATCCCGGCAGCACGCAGAGTCTGTTTGTCACCGCCATTGCCCCTATGCACCTTGGGCCGGCTCCTCAGATAGCCTCAGGGGACTCAGCAGGCATGCACAAGTCGAGGTCCCGGATCTCTTGCTCCTTGTGTACCTTACTGGCTAACAATGTTTTCATCTTTTTGGCGGTCTCCGCTAAGAGGTGGCTTATGCGGCTTGTCCACCGCCGAGCTAATTCACATAGCTCAAGGAGATTCCCCGTATACTCCAGGTCCGTCCCTGCAAAGGGGGTCCGACTGGCCAGGGCCATGTGGCGTGGGAGTGTATTGCTGGTTGGTGCCCTGAGGAAGGAACTCCAGGGGAGGAGCAGGCTGTAGCTCCATCCCCAGAAAACTGAATTTACATTTTCAATTTGGTCATTAAGTCCCATCCCAAGATATTAGTAGGGGAGGAGGGAAAGTACAACAACTGTTCCTTTACCCTTTTCTCCCATCTCAAACTTGAGGCTTTCTGTGAAGGGGATTCCTACCACCATGCCCGAGACCACTTGTATGGTTGCAGTGCTCTTTGATAGCTCCCATAAGCACAACCTCATCACCCCCAAATCTAGTAGAAAGTGGTACGCTGTCTCATTTATCAGCTTCTTGACCATGGGGTCCTCCTCAGGCCAGTCTTGGGTGGACAGTAGTGGGTGTGCATCGTCGAGTGGCTGTCGGTTTCTGGCATGACAATTGCTGCATCCTCACCCTTTCTGTCAGATCCTGGTGGACTGGTATCCTCTTCCTTGCTATTGCCAGTCGTGTTAATGTTTAGAGTAGACCCTCTATTAGGTTCCCGGTTGCTCGTGGAGTGTATGTTTTGTGGTCTAACTGCAGTCGACCTGGGTCGAGATTCAGGGGATTCTAATACTGAACTGGGGTGAGGCTGACTCATCAGAGAGAGCGCATCCATGCCGGTGCATGGTGGGGGAGGTGCGGACACCAAGCTTGTGGATTCTGAAACAGAATTGAAGATCGGGGCCACCTTGAAGATGGCCCATAGTTCTAACAGTGCCTCTCTTTTAGTTTTTTGCTGTCCTACGTATATGGTCTGAATGTGCACCCTTTTGTATTCTATTATGTTGGTGGCAAAAGTTCCCCCCTCTGTCCAGGGAAACTCATTCGTCTTAGTGTGTGCGTGCCATTCACAGCAAAATTTGTCTAGATTTTTAGCCTGTGTGGGGAATCCAGTTCACATGCTGTTCAAAGGCGACTTCATGATGGGTTGCGAACTTTTTAAGAGATTTAGTGCACTTCTAACTTCTCAAGGCTTTTTTAGATAATCCTATATTCTACTTTGATCATGGAGAAAATTTGTACAATGGATTATGCCGGCAATAACTACTTTACCACGACCTCAGCTTTAGGAAAAAACTTTCACAATACATAAAACTACGCTTATGAAGGGTATCAACCTGTAAGAAAGTGCAGTGATTAATTGAAAACATTGTGAATTGTACTTTTAGCAGCAGAATAGCAAACATGAAAAGTGGCAATTTCTTCATACACACATAGAAACGTTAACAAGACATAGCATTCAACATGAAACACAGTTGCAATCAGCCGCGGTCCATGCAGGTAACTGCGGTGGGGCGGTGGGGCCGGGTAAGGGGGGATTTCGAGGGACGATGCCGAGGGAAAATTAAATAAATAATTAATTTTTCCTCTGCATCGTCCCTCAAAATCCCCCCTAAAACGGCCCCACCGCTGTTACCTGCACGGACCGCGGCTGGTTGCAATAATTTATCAGCACCACACCATCACAAAAAAATGCATCAATTGAAATGCAATGAAAATAGAAGTGAAAGAAGAAAAAATTATGACTTTGTCTAAAAAACCTTAGCTTGCTCCTAGTGCATGCTGCTCAATGATGAGGGGAGTCTCCACGCGGTACAGGGAACGAAGTGAGCCCGATAGTCTGTAAATATCACCTCGGGGACAAAGATAGCAACAATTTACACGGAGAGGAAGGAGTAAATCAATAACTACAGGCCCTCCTTGGCCAAGCATAAGCTGCACCTTACTCTCCAAAGTCTGAATGTTTCCCTAACGTCTGAATTGCACCCTATGTCACACCAAAGTGGCATGCATGTGTCACGCCCAGTGGTCTAAGCGAATAACACCTCTCACGTCTTTCAGATACTACCAGTGTTAAGAAACTAATAGCACTAAGAAAACTCCTTTAAGTCTAAAAAATGAAGATCAAGATGCTGCCTCTATATCACACTCCGAGCCTACGCATACCATCTATGTCACGCCCAGTGGTCTCTGCATCAAGAGGCATATGTACAAGCCCCTATCGCCACCACAACATCACTTTTACAGACGTTGTGGTGGCGGTAGGGGTGGCGCCTTATGTACAAGGCAGCGTTAAGCCACTTAGCGTGGCTTAACGCTGCCTTGTACATAAGGCACCCTTTTACGCTATGGTTAGCGTGAAAGGGGCGCGCAGTGGGTGTTGTGGTGGGCGTTCCACCGCAACACCCATTGTATTTGACGCTGCCCCCTATGTACAAGAGTGGTGTACATAGGAGGCAGCGCCAAAATTAAGACCAGGATTTATTTTGGCGCTGCCTCCTATGTTTGCTTATACATATGCCCCCAAGTGTCTTGGTGCACAGAAAACTTAAGAGTCAACATGGCACACAGCCTACATACACTGCATGAGGTATAGGTAAGTCACCCCTACTGCAGGCCTTATAGCCCTTAGGCCGGGTGCACTATATCCCATGTGTGGCCATATGTGCATGAGCAGATATGACCCCACAATGTCTAAGTCCATTCTTGGATACTGTAAGTGCACAGGGAAGACATAAAGAATGCATGGGCTGGATAATTGTCATTATGAGCTTCCTAGCTACATGATGGTTTCACTGTAACCTAAGCTGTTTGGTACCAAACATCTCATCTTAATAAATCCTCACTGATGCCAGTGTTTGATTTATTAATACATGCACACAGGAGACCCTTTTAGAGGGTCCCCTAAATACCTACCAAGAACTGGTGTGGTCTCTGACTAGTCTTAACCAGCCAGCCACCACAAGACGTTTCTGACCTCATGGGGTGAGAGCCAGCGCTCTCAGAGGCCAGGAACAAAGCGTGCCCTGGGCGGAGGTGCTTCACAACTCCTCCAGGCAGAGAAGCATCAAAGGCGATGTCTCCTTTGAAATACAACCCAGGCATCTCCAAATAATGGAGGAAGCTGACCCCACTTTCCAGCACCCCTTTTGGTGGGAGGAGAGGCGGGAAAATTAGTTCGATTACGAGGTGTGCCCACATTCAGCCTGTACCATCCCTAAGGTAGGGCAGGTGATGTGGACACTACTTTTCCAATTCCTCCATCTTGTGATGGTAGGAAATCAACCTATCAGAGCTAGGGTAGTGCAGGAAGTGGCCACTTAGAGGGTGTAAACACCCTAAAAGTAGATAGCCCATTGGCTACTACCTGTTACCCCCTTTATTGCCCCTAAATTTAGTATTTAGGTGGCCTCCACAGATCCTAAACTTAGATTCGATGGACCTGAGATGATTCAATGGACAAAAAAGACCTGCTGACCCGAGAACCGAAGACCTGCTGCAGACAATTGGTGCCAAATCCCCTGCCGACTGCTTCCAGGACTCAACAATCGTGGTATGCTGTCTTGTCCTGAAACTGTGAGGCCTCCTAGAACTGAGAGGCGCGTACAACCTTTGACCAATTGCTGAGAACCTCCCTTGGGGTAGAGAAGCTATGCTCCTGCAGCCTGCAGGCAACGAACTGCGAAGTCCGGTTTACCGACCTGCTGCTCCCTGGTGACTCCGATGCAGCACCCAAGCCAGAAGAGGTACATTAGCTCCAGAGGGTCAGATCGGCCTCCCCATCAAGTGAGAGGACACAAGGACCTACCGGAGCCATGCTGTGCCAAAACCTGGGGTAAAGAAGACCCTCTACACCGAAGACCGAGAACAAAGAGTCCAATCCAGACTTCAACTATGCAGGGCACAGACACCCATCAAGGGACTTCAAGACCCCTGATACCCGCTCTGTGAGTGGCCCACCTGACCCGGAATCATCCCTGTAACCTGCCTGCATCTGACCATGAGGACCATCGCAATGCACAGCACTTGGCTGCTCTATCTGCTCTGCACCCAGCCTGCCCAGCCTGGGTAATGATGAACCAGCTGTGCTCCAGTGGTCCTGAGGCCCATGCAACCTGCTCCCTCAAGTAAGACCCCCCCGGACTTTCCTTTAGGTCCCTCTGTGCAGCATGCTTTCAGGTGGCCCCGTTCTTCGTAGCGCACCGGCTGACAACAACCCTAGCACCTTGCTCCTGTCTGAATCCAGGGCACTCCTGATCTTTCACTGCTGGAACATTGGACCTGGCCCTACTACCTATCTAAATCCAGAAGATTAACTTCAATAACCCACTGTGTGATTTTATATGCTTTTTCCTTTTTTCTCCCATTGACTTTTATTGTCCGTAATTGCGCACAATAGTGATTTATTTTGCGAACTTTGAAAAATCATAACTTTGAAAGGATTTACCTTAGAATTAAATTCTTGGTCTGGAAAATTATATAAAAATAAATGTTATTTTTACAAATGTATCTTATTTATTGCCTCTGTGAGCATAACAAATGCTAAGCACTACCCTCTGATAAGTCCAACTGATTGCCCACACTACTGCAAAAAGAGTGTTACTATTATCTACTTTTTACTCTGTATACCAGTAAGGGATCCACTGGACTCTCTGCACAGTGTACTTCATTTTAGTACACTATATGGAGAGCCAGCCTCCTACAACATACATATATCATGGTGTACACCAACATTGTATTCATCAATATTAACACAAATTCTGTCCACGGATAGACAAAGCCAGGAAACATGTTAATGAAACTGTTTCTGCATTCCACAGAGACCACAACATGGGCTACAACTACAACAACATATTATTGCAGAGTATATTTCTCAGAGAAAGGCAACAGGATATTCCTTAACAACTTCAAAGACTGCATCCTGTTGTATGTGTAGTTGTCATCTACACACAATCATCACAAAGGCTCTCCTAAGATCCACCCTTTTCCAAACACTAGTTAATTTTCCATTAAAATCAGTTTTTTAAATATTTGTTTGGGGGGGGGAGCTGCGAATCCGATGTGAATTCGCAAAGCAAGAGCACACATTCAATGCCCAATAGTATATTTAGGATTTGTGACTCTGTGTTTGACTCTGTGCATGTGGCAATAGCTCAGTGAGTGTCTGAGTGGGCCTGTCAGTAGGTGCATAAGTGTCTAAGTGGGTCTGTGACTGGTAGATGAGTATCTCAGTGGGTCTGATACTGGGTGCACAAGTGTCTAAATGAGTCTGTGAGTGGGGGAGTTAGTGTTTGAGTAGGTCTGTGATTGGGTGTGTCAGTGTTTGAGTGGGCCTGCGACTGGGTGCTTCGGTGTCTGAGACGATCTTTCAGCGTGTGTGTTAGTGTCTGACTAGGTCTTTAAGTGGGTGCATGAGTCTGTGAGTGGGTCTGTGAATGGGTATGTTCATGTCTCTGGTAGTGGGTGCATGAGTGTCTGAGGAGGTCTTTGAATGGGTGTGCCAGTATCTGATAGGGTCTGTGAATGGGTGCATGAGTGTCTGAGAGGGTCTATGAGTGGGTGTGTCAGTGCCTCAGTGGGTCTGTGACTGGGTGCACGAGTGTCTGAGTGGGTCTGTGACCAGGCACATGAGTATCTGAGTGAGTCTGTGAGTGGGTGCAGAAGTGTCTGACTGGGTCTGTAAAGGGGTGCCTGAGTGTCTGAGTGCATCTGTGAGTAGATCCGACAGTGTCTGAGTGGGTCTGTGAGTGGGTGCATGAGTGTAATAGTGGGTCTGTGAGAGGGTACAGGAGTCTCTGAGTGGGTCTATGACTGGGTGCATGACTTTCTGAGTGGGCCTGTGAGTGGGTGCATGAGTGTCTGAGTAGCTCTGTGAGTGGGTGCATTATTGTCTGAATGGGTCTGTGAGTGAGCGTGTCAGTGTCTGAGTGGGTCTGTGAGTGGGTGCATGGGTGCATGAGTATATGAGTGGGTCTCTGACTGGGTGCATGAGTGTCTGTGGTTACCCCCACTTTTTGCTGATGTTTCACTGTTTTTCGACTTTAGTCTGGCTGGGGCCCTGCTATCCAGGACCCCAGCC